>NDGN011311449.1:0-20205 GCA_002564285.1 Tympanoctomys barrerae
TTTTTTGTGTCACCCCAGTTGTTATTACAGAAAGAACACATGTTCCTAATCACAAGCACTTTTATTAGGTTCTGTGATGCAGCCTGACGAATTCTTATGGCTCTTTGAGTATTACTGGCTGAAGCTGCTGTCTGCGAGAATGATGGTGCCCACAAGCAGGATGCTTAGTGGTGAGCACTCTCTTCCATGCCCAATTCACACACTGGCGATGGTCCTGGCCTTTGCTCAGCAGCCCAGATTCTTTTCTGGCACACACTGCACCAGAGCTGGGCTACAGAGTGCTGAGCTGACCAGCCTGGCCTGGGATCTGTCCCTCATCTGTGCTCTGCTCCATCTACAGCTCAACTATGTGTCTAAGAGGCAACCTGTGTGGATGTAATTTCTGCACATAGTAGAAGCTCTCAAAGTATGCATCCCCCCCCAGAGAGTTGGGAGGGTCACTTCAAATTACAGGTCACTACAGGGTACAAAATTCATATACAGGTTGATCATCATCAAGTCACCCATTTTAAAAATTTATCACCAGTAATGTCAGAAAATGCCATCCTAATGAGGTAACAAGGTGGCTCAATGATCTTACAAACATAATTATGAAAATTCCTAGCATCATTCTTAGATATACCTCTAAGAGTCACCAAGGGTGTATTTATTCACCCCCGCATCTCTCAGATCCTGTGAAGGAAATCTTGTTTATTCCTGAGCAGACCCCTTTCAGTACTTGTCCTTGTCCTTGGAAATTAACATTGTTCCTATTGGGGTTATCATAGCTGAAAATACAAAGTTTTATGCACTAAATAGAAATTTTTATTGAAACACTTTACTGTTAAATTTTTGTTCTAAGTTGCCTTAATGACCTACCTCCTATGGAATCATTTATTTATGTAATAAGTCAGTTGATCAAAGCATTTGTGAGCCAGATGACAGTCTAGGTGCTGCCTACCCAAAAGCAGCTCTGATATTTCACTCATAGGCTTAGCATCTTCTATTCAATTCCATTGATCCACAAGTCTACTTCTTTGCCAATACCATGCTTATTTTTTCACAGTAGCTTTGTAATATAATTTCAAGTCAAGAATTGCAATGCCTCCTGCCTTGTTTTTCTTGCCCAGGATTGCCTTTGCTATCCTAGGTCTTTTCTGGTTCCAAGTAAATTCTAGGAATAATTCTCTATGTCTGTGAGGTATGTTATTGGTAGTTAGATAGGGATTGCATTAAATCTGTACAGCAATTTTGGAAGTATGGCCATCTTCACAATGTTGTTTCTTCCTATCCAGGAGAGGGGAATATCTTTCCATTTTCTGAAATCCTCTGTGATCTCTTTTTTAAGAGTACTGTAGTTTCAGTGAAAAGATATTTAACTTCTTTAGTTAGATTAATCCCAAGATATTTCATTTTCCACTGTGCTACTGCAAAGTTATTGTTTATCTAATTTCACTCTCAGTGTGTTTGTTACCTGTGTAGAGGAATGCTACTGACTTTTGGGTATTGATTTTGTATCCTGCTATGCTACTGAATTTGTGTATCAATTCTAGTAGATTCTCTATAAAGTTTTTTTTTTAATCTTCCAAGTAAAGTATCATGTCATCTGCAAATAATGATATGTCCACTTCTTCTTTCCCTATTCTTACTGCTTTTATTTCTCTCTCTTGGCTAATGGCTCTAGCTAATGATTCCAGAACTAGATAGAGGGGTGATAGAGGACATCCTTGTCTTGTACCTGATCTGAGACTAAGAGATTTCAGTTTTTGCCCATTTAGAATTATATTAGCCATTGGGTTGTCATAGATGCCTTTTATCAAATTGAAGTAGAGGCCACCTATTCTAATTTTCTGTAGGATTTTGAACATGAATATGTGTTGGACTATATCTTTTCTGCATCAATTGAGATGATCATGTGGTTTTTAGATTTTGCTCTATAGATATAGTGTATTACATTGATAAATTTGCATATATTGAACCATCCTTGCATGCCTGGGATGAATCCTACCTGGTCATGGTGTATAATCTTCTTGATGATTTGCTCTATTCTGTTTGCTAGGATTTTATTGAGAATTTTGCAATTTATGTTCATAAGGGAGATTGGCCTGCAGTTCTCTTTTTTAGTTGCATCTTTCCCTCGTTTTGGTATCAGTAGTAATAATTGCCTGCAGGAATGATTTTGGGAGGATTGTTTTCTTTTTAAATTCATTGAAGAGTTTGAGGAGTATAGGGATTATATCGTCCATAAATTTCTTGTAGAATTCCGCTGTGAATCCAGCAGGACCTGGACTTTTCTTTGTTGGTAGGTTTTTTTTTTAATTATTACATTTGTATTTCATTGGCTGTTATTGGGGTACTGAGAGCTATTATATCTTTTTGATTCAGTTTTGATAATTTGTACCTTTCTAGCAATCTGTCTATTTCTTCTGTGTCTTCTATTGTGTGAGAGTAAAGATTTTCAAAATAGCTGTTTATAATCTTCTGTATTGCTACTGGATCTGTGATAATTACACCCTTTTCATTCCATATTGCTTGTATTTGAATTTTTGGTTTGAAGTTGAGACTGTCTGAGAACAGGATGGCTATCCTTGCTTTTTTTCTGAGGTGCTGGTCATGTAGTATTTTTTCCATCCTTTGATTTTCAACCTATGAGTTTCTTTGAGTTAAGTGTGTTTCTTGTGTATAGCATATTGGATTTTGTTTCCTAATCCACTGTGCCAGTCTATTTCTTTTAATTGGTGAATTGAGTCCATTTATTTTGATGGTTATAATTGGGATGTATTGATTTACACTCAACATGTTATTTACCTTTTGTTGTTTACTCCTTTTTCTCCTGTGCTTAATTGCTTGCCCTATTTAGTGAGTTCCTTCTGTTGTCGTTCATGGAGTTCTGATAATTTTGGTCCCTCTCTAGAACATCTTTTAGTAGAATTTGTAGGGTTGGCTATGTCATCATGAAATTCTTTATTTGTTCTTTGTTATGGAAGTATTTCACTTCTCCATCAAACATGAAAGAAAGTTTTGCAGGGTATGGTAGTCTGGGCTGCAATTTGTTTTCATGGAGGACTTGAAACATTCTGCTCGATGCTCTTCCTTCCTTCTTGGTTTAAGTCAAATCGACCATTATTCTGATGGGTTTCCCTTTAAATGAGATCCGTTTCTTTTCTATAGTGATTTTCATTATATTGTTCTTATGCTGGATTTCTGGGAACTTGACTATTATATATCTCGGTGTGTTTTTAATTAGGTTGAAGTTATTTGTAGTTCTCTATGCTTCGGTTACCTGGATGTCAGATTGTTTCCTCACATTTGGAAGTTTTCTGCTATTACTTCTGCCCATATTCTTTTTAATGTCATTTGTATTGACTCCCTCTTTCTCATTGATGCCTATTAGTCTTATGTTGTTCATCTTTGCATCGTCTTTCAGGTCACGTATTATTTTTTCCTGCATTCTAGATGTTTTTAAGAAATCTTTTCTTACCTTTTCACTACCTGTGACAGCATCTTTAAGATCTGAAACTCTATCTTCACTTTCACTCAAACGGTTTTGCAGGCTTGTGATTGAAATTTTGAGTTCCTCTATATCTCTTTGACTCTGTTTCATGCGATCTATTTGTTTCCCATATTCCTCATTGAAGCATTCTGTTGCCTTTCTAATCTCCTCTATTTTTTATGATAACAAATGATATCATAAAAAATGTCATAAAAAATATTTATGATCACAAATGATGCCTGGTTTTTGTCTTTAGCAACACTTTGTATGCTGCATTACTGAAATCCACATTTCTTATACCTTTTGTGTGTGCTATGGCTTCTATGTATCTGTCTCCCAAAGCTTCATGTGCTCAGAGGTTGAGGCTTTTAAAGATGGCTGGAATTAGGGTGTGTTATGGCTTGTGTCTAGTTGTGTCCCCAAAGCCTCATGCAGTAATAGGACAGCTTCTAGAGTTTGTGATTAATTCTTAACACAATGCTTGGATTATGGATGTGAGTATTACTGCCTCCCTGGGGTGGGTAATCTGCATTACAATATAAAGAGAGGAGAGAGGCTTGCCACTACTGCCCAGCTTGTGCCCTTGCTTCTGCTCTTTACTGTTTTCTATTGCCACAAACGACTTCTCTCTGCCCTGTTTCACTCTGCTGTGGAGCTAGCTGAGTATGGACTAAAACCTCTGCTAGCTGTGAGCTAAATAAACCTTTCCTTCCTTAATATTGTGTGTTGGGCAATTTGTCCCAGAAATGAGACACAAGTACCTGAGACAAGGTGTGTGATAACTTTGTTGGTTTAGCATAGTGCTGGGTGTGGACAGTGGGAAGGCCCACACTGGGCATGGGTGGCACAGTCCAAAGGCTTCTAGCAGAGATGGCATCAAAAGAAAAAGAGTGATTGCTGCTTGCTGCTTCCTGCCTGCCACGGGCTCCTCCGTGATGCCCTCAGCTGCACCACCCAGCCTTGGAGCCAGCTGACAGTGGACTAAATCCTCTATAAACTGACAGCTAAAACGATCCTTTCCTCTTTTAACTTGTGGGTTGCAGATAGCTTGTGCCAGCCATGAGGAAGTCACTAAGACCATGTGGAAAGGCAAAACTCAGGGGAAGACGACTAATGTGTGTCTGGTATTCAAACTAGAAAAATAGAGACTGGGCGTGGTGGTGTGCACCTGTAATCTCAGCACTCAGGAGGCTGAAAACAGGAGGATCTCTATGAATCTGATCTGTGTAGTGAGACCTTGTAGACCCTGTACTAAATATATAAAATATTAAATTAAATTAAAAATTTGAAGAATATATTTTAAATTGCATAATATTATAGATTGAAGTATATATGTAAAAAGTTTCCTCCAAATATTATCACATTGTTCTTTCACTGAATATATTGTTTCCCAGTTTATTTTCTATGTCATTGCTTCAAATGATATCTAAAATTTTAATCCTAATACCAAATTTGGATTTATATTTGGAACTATTCAGTATATAGCTGACCACTGAGTCAAACATGTGCTTTCTCTCCATTAATGCCTGCTTTAGTGCATCGAATTATACCTTTGAGGCACAAACCCTGTAAATATGCACCTATTTATCAGCAAAGTCTCTTTTCCTCTCCCTCTCTCCGTTTTACCTCTCTCTCTCTCTCCCTTTCCTTCTCTCTCTCCCTCTTCCCCTCTCTCCCTCTCTCCCACAAATGTTTCTGACAGAAGAAATGGGCTCCTCTTAGGCCAGACCCTCTCAATACAATGTGACTCACAGCCATGCTTGCTACCTCCCTGGAAAATGTTTAACAAATTTGTCTAATGTGTGAGAGCAATTTTAAAATACACTAAAAATGATCTGCCTACATGTTTGTGTATTCATCCTCTTCTTTTCTTGCAGAAGTAACCACATATTCTTAGCCAACCTCTTCAATTTTGCTGTGAGAATTCCCTTGTGCCGTGGGCTCATTCAAAGCCAGCAGGATCACTGTACACAGTTTGTCACTGTACTCCAGGGAAGTTTATGGAAATGTTACAGAAATAAGCTACAAATGGGAAGCTGGCCTTCTGCCAAGCTGCATCACTATCTCCCGTTCTCTAACAGCATTTTCCCCTTCAGCACTTCATGTGTTCCGTATCACATAGCCTTCATTTTTATCTGAGACATTTTAGAAATATAAACTGTCACAATTATACCCCAACTAGTATTAATAACTGATAATTCTGTCTTGATCCCTGAGAACTAGCATTAAATAATACTGTGCCAGGCACCTTTCTACAAGGTTTATACAGACTGACTCATTTATTTCTCACCATAGCCCATAAGGGAGATTCTGTCATAGTGCCCATTTAACAGATCAGGCCACGGAAGGGACACTGGGCCTGCCAAAGATGGAAGTGGACCTGAAGAGCCACCGTTTGTCCAGCACCAGAGTCCTGGCTCTTTATCACTCACCTTTCCTCTTCTGCATGAATCCTTTCCTCCCTGAACAACTTCTTACTTTCCACGATGAATTTGAATGAATCAAGAGCAATTGAAAAGGGAGGAGGGTACTGGATTTACTTACATTTAGGTTAATTTTAAATTCTCTCAACTTGATATCTAGATTGAATGAAAACCCAATATCTCCCCAAAAATTCACTAATAAATACCAGAAATCTGTTTTTTAAATTTTATAAGTTAAGACAAAGACCCAAAATAATCAAAAGAATATAAGAAGAGCAATGGTACCCTGCTACAAGAATCTCTGTGGAGTAGCAATAATCAAGACAGTGGCATGGTAGATAAATGACAAAAACATTCACAGAATGGGGCTAGACACAAATAAGTATGGCCAACTGCTCTTTAATAAAGACAAAAAAAAATGACACAGTGAACAAATGGTGCCATAACACCCACACATTCTCCCTATGGAGCAGACCACTATAAATGGAAGGAGAGACTCAGACAGGAGAAAAAGGAGAAACAAAAACACTACTAGACATAATGTTTGACAGCTTGACATCTGATGTGAAGTATTAGTCTATAAATGTCCTTTCTTAAAAAGAGGTAGATTCCTAGACACATCACAAACTGTGGAGAGTCAGAGAGAAAATCTTAAAAATACCTGTGAAAAGAGCTGGCCAAGTATCTCATTGGATTAAAGCACCTGCAAGCAGGCACAGGGGCCGAGAGTTTGATCCCCAAGCCTGCCATGCTGTACCCATACCTGGGGCATGCTGAGAAGGCAGTTGAGAATGGGCGTGGTGGTGCAGGCCTATAATCCCAGCTCTTGGGAGGCTGTAAACAGGCTGATCACTGAGACCCTGAACAACATGTAGACCCTTCCCTAAAATATAAAAAAACAAAAGCCACCCAAGAAAAAGATTTTTTCATATACCAGAGGATTATAATTGAATGAACAACTGACTTGCTTTCAGAAACAGTGGGAAGAAGGTGGTCTGGTGGAATTATTCAAAGAGATCAATGCGCAAATAACTTCAACCAAGAATTCCATCTCCAGGATGTCTATTTTTTAATACTGAAGGAACAGTAAACATATTTAGACCAACACACTTGAGTTAATTTGCTGCCAGCAGTAATAACTTACATTTGACTGGCGAGTATTTGAAAGTATTTCAATGGCAAGAAATGTCCATATGTAGATTTGGTAAAAACTTCTAGGTACATGTGCAAGTAAATTCAGGCAAATTTGTGTGTGGGGGGGGTGGGTGGGTGGGTAAACATCTCTGAATTTCTACAGTTTATTTCTCAATGATTTACAAAACAAAATACTATAACCATAAAATATAATTTGAAAGCTTTTCTATTTTCATAATTATTTTGCCTTATAAATTTGTAATAATCTATTAATTTAGTTGTTTTCTGTGGGGTTTAAGACTCTACCTGAAGATTGGGAAATTAAAATTATATAAAAATCATATTCAAAACTCAAATTGTTAAATAAAGTTTCAGTTCTATCTCAATTTGTACAAGAAATTAGAATTGCAAAAAAAGTAGTTTCTAAGTGTGATAATTTCTGTGAATACCAAAATTCCAGAGACAACTCCACATTTTCCATAACTATGAAACTGATGTGGCTCAGCCAGAAATCTCCAAGGTAGCAGGAAAGCCTGAGTCCAAGAAAAGACACCCTACAGGTTGAGCGAGTGGAGTTGTGTCTGGGAGGAGGAATCTGGCAGGGGAGGGGTCTGGAAGCTCCAGGCAGGTGCTGGTTTTGCCCAAGCTGGTGGGTGGGAGAAGGGCAGCAGGCCATGGGGGGTGGCCTGCAGCTGAGCCTCAGAGCCTACCGCCCTTCCCCTACCAGGGAGCCCTTTGTGATGAAGAGTCAAGAGCTATGTGATGTGCTGTAGGCCCAAGGCCCTGGTTTTCAAGGAAGCTGTCAGAGCTCAGTTGCCTTCTGTACCACCAGAGTTCAGACAATGACAAAGTTTTTCTTTCTTTTGAAATCTATTAGACATAGCTGGAAGAGCCCCAGTGCCACTACCTGGAGTGATATTACTACTATAAGTGATATTAGTCACACATTTGAGTATGGATTGGTGCACTTCATCCTATTTATTGCTTATTTCCATGTTGATCAATCAACAACAGAGAAACAACAATAGAGAGGTAAGGAGCACGGTCAACTTAATAGCCAATGATTCTGTCTTTTTCTACTCTTTTTTCCACTTTTTCAAATAAAGTAGAGAAAGAACAAGGGAAAGCTCAAGCAAAAATAGAACATTCTGGGATAGATCTCAGGAGAGGGGTGAGGTTGGTGGGCTAGGACACCTGTCTGAGGCTCAGACCACATACCTGTGTATATGAAAGGCACAAGAGTAATATCAGACACTGTGACTTATGGCCTGGGAGTGTATCCCAAGGAGAGCTGGAGTCCATGGGGAAGGACAGGCCCAGAGCTCCAGTTCTCTGGTTCCCATCAATGCCTCACTGCTGAGTGATGTGCTTAGCCCAAGGGTCTCTGTCAACCACTGGAGTTGCCTCTGGCTTCTGGAAGAAGAATATCACCTGGCTGAGAGGCATGAGTAGATTCCAGTTTGTTCTTCCTGAGACCTGTGACTAAAGACATCTGTGGCGGACCTCCCAGAGGAAGTCTGCTGTAATTTTCAACAGATAAAAATATATATATTTTTAGCCACTTTAGAAAGAAGCAGTTTGCAAAGGGTAGAAAGCCATACTGTTCAGGGACTGGTCTGTGGAGTTCTGTTCCAGGGGAAGACTTTAGCAACATTCACATGGAGTCATCTTAGGTAAACTGCTCAGACCAAGACTTTCCAGAGTCTACTGGCCATGCAGACACCACCTGGAGACACCACCTGCACCACCTGCACCACATGCAGATCCATCTCATGTCACCATGTGCCTGTTCATTTCCCTGGCTCCTGAGACCCAGAACCCTCTGCCGCTGGCTTTGTTCCTATTGGTAGGAGCTCAGGAAGACTTGATGAGATTCCTACTGGGCACTGTTTCACAGAGTTCCTGTCTTGAACATCTTGGTAATGGTCACTTACCAGACCTTATCAGGGACATTTCTGGCCCTGACCACTGTCAATTTTTCACTTGTTTCTTTTCCTGGTCATGTGTAACAACTACCACCTTATTTTTCTTCACTTGGGTACATGGCAAAGTCCAGAAATGGCATTATTCATATAGCCCACCAGATGCTTTGTACTGGAAAACCCCTAGATGTTGGCAGGAAGAACATGGGGGCCTCTGCTTTAACCAGTTCAATGTCAAAAACTTCCCATTGATAGTTGTCACTTACACATGGGCAAGAACTAGTGAGTCCAGGCTATCCCCTGGAATTTCCTGCAGTTGTGTTCAAGTCACTGGCAATAGGCAAGGCATCATGGCATAGCACTTATGGAACACAATAGAACAACCAGAGTGGTTGCAAAGATCTCAACAACTTGCTGCAAGCTGTTGGGGGATCATTTACAACAGCATTACACCCAGCTACTTGGAATCTGATGTGTTGGCATAGGGAGTCTCTGGTATCTAAAATCTGGGTCTTTAATAGGCCATTACATCAAACTATTAAATTTTATTAGGTTCTCCAAAGTTGGACACAGATAATGTCCCATTTCTGTCTCTGGGCCAGACTCAGGCCCTAGTCCTCTATGTCCTTAAGAGCATCCAGCTCCAATGTGAAACAGACTATATTCTCATCCCTATCTCAGGGCCAGACTCAGGCCATAATCCGCTAAGACATGGAGGTCATCCGACTCCAACTTTGGAGAAAGAATACATACCAAATCTGTCTCTGGGCAAGACTTAGATCCTAATCCACTATGACCTGAAGTTCATCAAACTCCAACATCGGAGACAGAATACATCCTCATCTCTGTCTAAAGACCAGATTCAGGCCTTAATCCACTATGAACTGAAGGTCAACCAACCCCATCTCTGGTCACAGAATATGTTATTATCTCTGTCTCAGGGCCAGAGTCACAATCTAATCCATTGTGACCTGAGTGTCATTAGAGTCACATTCTAATCCATTGTAACCTGAGAGTCATTCAACTCCAACTTTGGAGACAGAACACTTCCAGATCTGTGTGACTCAGGACCAGACTCAAGCCCTAATCTGGCTGAAGGTCATGCAACTCTAACTTTGAAGACAGAGTACATCCCCATCTCAAGTCTCGGGACCCCACTCAGGCCCTAATCCACTATGACATAAAGGTCATCAAGCTCCAACATCAGAGAGAGAACACTGGAGAGAGAATATGTCCCCATCTCTGTTTCAAGGTCAGACTCAGTCCCTAATCCACTGTGACCTTAAGGTCATGCAACTCCAACTTTAGAGACAGAACACATCCCCATCTTTATCTCATGCCTAGACTCACATCCTATCCACCATGAGATTAACGTCATTTGGCTCCAAATTTGGAGGCAGAATACATCCCCATCTTTTCTCCAGGCCAGAATCAGATTCTATTCCACTATAATGTGAAGGTCATCTGCCTCCATCTTTGGAGACAGAATATGTCATCATCTTGTCTCAGGGCCAGAATCAGGCCCTAATCCACATAATCTGATGGTCATTCAACTCCAAATTTAGAGACAGAATACTGTGTCTCATCTGTGTCTCAGAGCCAGACTTAGGCCTTAATCCACCAACATCTAAAGGTCATTGAATCCAAATTTGGAGACAGAGTATGTCCTCTTCTCTGACTCAAAGCTATACTCAGATCCTAACCCACTATGACCTGAAGGTATCCAATTCCAACTTCAGAGACAGAATATATCTCCAACTGTGTCTCAGAGCTAGACTCAGGCCCTAATTTACTATGATCTAAACATCATTAGACTGCAATTGTGGAGACAGAGTATGTCCCCATCTATGTCTCAGGCCCAGAATCAGACCCTAATCCACAATGTCCTGAAGGTTGACTAACTCTAACTTTGATGACAGAATATGTCCCAATATTTGTCTTGGGGACAGACACAAATCCTAATCCATTATGACCTGAAGGTCACCTGACTCCAAATTTGGATACAGAATACATAGTTGTCTCTGTCTTAGGACCAGACTCAAGACATAATCTACTGTGTCCTGAAGGTATCTACCTTCAATTTAGGAGATAGAATTCATACCAATCTCTGTCTCAGGACCAGACACAAGCCTTAATTCACTATGACCTGAGGCCATCCAACTCCATATTTGGAAACAGAATATGTCCCCAAACCTGAGTCATGGTAGGACTCAGGCCCTAGTACACTATGACCTGAAGGTCTTCTGACTTGTTCTATGGAGATATAATAGATCCTCTACTTGGACTCAGAGCCAGATGCATATCCTAATCTACTATGAGTTTAAGGTCATCTGACTCCAATGTCAAAGGCAGAATGCATGCCCATTTGTGCCTCAGGGCCAGACTCAGATCCTAATCTGCTAATTCCTGAAGGTCATTGACTCCAATTTTGGAAACAGAATAAGTGGTCATTTCTTTCTCAGGGCCAGACTCAGACCCTAATCCACTATGACTTGAAGGTATCTGACTCCAAGTTGAGAGACAGAATACTTCCCCATCTCTGTCTCAAGGCCAGACTTAGGGCCTAATCCTCTATGACCTGATTGTTATCTGGCTCCATCTTCAGAGAAAGAAAACTGTGACTCAGGACAAGCCTCAGACCCTAATATACTGTGACCTGAAAGTCATCTGACTTTAACTTTGGTGACAGAATACTTCCACATCTCTGTCTCAAGACCCTACTCAGGCCCTAATCCCCTATGCGGGTCATCAAGTTCCAACTTCTGAGACAGAATATTTCTCCATCTCTGTCTCAGGGACAGACTCAGGCCCTAATTCACTATGATATGTAGGTCATCTGACTCCAACTTTGGAGACAGAATACATCCCCATCTCTTCCTCCATGTCTAGGCTCATGTACTAATCTACCATGAGGTTAAGCCTATCCAGCTCCAATTTTGGAGACAGAATACATCTTCATGTTATCTCCAGGCTAAACTCAGATCCTAATCAACTACAACATGAAGGTCATCTGACTGAAACTTCACAGACAGAATATTTTGTCATTTTTTTTGCAGGGCCAGACTCAAGCCCTAATCCACTATGATCTGAGGATCATCAAATTCCAAATTTGGAGACAGAATAATTTTTCATTTCTGTCTCATGGCCAGACTCAGGTGCTAATACTGTATGACCTGGAGGTCATACTGCTCCAATTTTGGAGACAAAATATGACCCAAACTCTGTCTATGGTCTGACTCAAGCCAAAATCAACTATGACTTTAAAAGCATCCAACTCCAACTTGAGAAACAGACTATATTGTCATCTCTATCTTATGACCAGACTCAGGCTCTAATCTACTATGGTCTGAAGGTCATTTCTCCAAATGGAGACAGAATACATCCTCATATCTCTCTCAAGGCCTGACTCAGGTCCTAATCCACTATGTCTTGAAGGTCATCCAACTCCAAATTTGGAGACAGAATATTTTGTCATGTTTGTCTCAGGTCCAGAGCCAGGCTCTAATCCTACATGAAGTCAAGGTCATGAGACTCCAACTTCAGAGACATAGTATTACCCAACTATGTCTCAAGGCCAGACTCAGGACCTAATCCACTGTAACCTGAAAGTCATCCAGCTTTGACATCAGATGGAGACAGAATATGTCCCCATCTCTGTGTCAAAGCCAGACTCAGGCCCTAATCTACCAATATCTGAAGGTCATCTGTCTCCATTTTGAAGTCAGAATATGTCATCCTGTCTGTCTCAAGGTCAGCCTCAGGCCCTAATCCACTATGACCTGAAGGTCATCTAACTTCAACTTTGGAGACACAGTGCATCATCATCTCTGTCTCAGGATCAGACTCAGGACCTGATCCACTGTGACCTGAAGATCATCCAACTCTTACTTCAGAGATAGAATATGTCCCCATGTCTGTTTCACTGCCAGACTCAATCCTTAATCTGCTATAACCTGAAGGTCATCTTACTCTTTGAAGACAGAATTTTTAACCATTTCTTTGTCAGGGCCAGACTCAGATCATAATCCACTTTGACTTGAGGGTGATCTGACCAAAACTTTGGAGACAGAATATATGGCCATCTCTGTCTCATGGTGAGACAAAGGACATAATCCATTGTGACCTGAGATCATTCGGCTTCAGTTTAGGAGATAGAGTTCATCCCAGTCTCTGTCAAAGGGCCTGACTCAGGTCCTAATCCACTATGACCTGAAGGTTATCCAGCTCCAACTTTAGAGACACAGTACTCAGTCCCTAATCCTATATGACCTAAAGGTCATACAACTCCAACTTCAGAGATAGAATATGCCCCAACTCTATCTCATGGAATGATTCAGTCTCTAATCTACTGTGACCTTCAGGTCATCTGACTTCAACTTCAGAGACATAATATAGCTTCATCTTTGTCTCAGGGCCAGACTCAGACCCTAATGCACTATGATCTTAAGGTCATCCAGCTCCAACTTTAGAGACAGAATATGTTGTCATCTCTGTCTCAAGGCTATACCTGAGCCTAGTCTGCTAATGACCTGAAGGTAGTGCAACTCCAACTTTGGAGACAGAATATGTACCTATCTCTGTCTCAAGATCAGATTCAAGCCCTAATCCACTGTGATCTGAGGGTCACTCAACTCCAAATTTGGAGACAAAATATTTCATCATCTCTCTCTCAGGGGCAGATTCAGTCCCTAAACTTATATAACCTAAAGGTCATACAACTCCAACTTTGGAGATAGAATATGACCCCAAATCTATCTCATGGACGGACTCAGTCCCTAATAAACTATGACCTGAAGGTCATCCAGCTCCAACTTCATAAACAGTATTTCACAAAGTCTGTCTCAGTGTCAGTGTCAGGCCCTAATCACTATCACTTGAAGGTCATCAGACTCCAGCTTTGGAAACAGAATGCATCATCATCTCTGTCTTAGGGCCAGACTCAAGACCCAATCCACTGTGAATTGAAGATCATCCAGTTCCAATGGTGAAGACAGAATACATCCCCATCTCTGAGGACCAGACTTATATCCTAATCCACTATGAGCCTAAGGTCATCCAGCTCCAACTGGCGAGATAGAATATGTCCCCATCTCTGTCTCAGGGCAAGACTCTGAACCTAATTCACTAGTGCTGGAAGCTTATGTGACTCCAAGTTTGAAGACAGAATACCTCCCCATATCTGTCACAGGGACTGACTTAGGCCCTAATACACTGTGTCCTGAAGGTCATCAGGCTCCAACTTTGAAGACAAAATATGTAACCATCTCTGTGTCATAGCCAAATGCAGGTTCTTCTACCATGCTTCCTCCACAATGCATCACCTTCTTCCCCACCCTGGATTAGGGCCTGTAGAAAAACTCTCTCTACATCCCAGTGGAAGACACAAAATTCCATTTCACTGGAAAACAAACACCTGGAATGGCCCTTGCAGAAGCTTCTGAAACAAGGGTTCATTTAGCTTCTGTGCACCAAAAAGCTCAGGAAACCACTAGCAACCCAACTCTTCACCTTCTTCAGGGAAGCCAGATCCCAAAGTTAGATGCCATCATTTTAGAATATTGTGAAATACAGGCGCAGGAGAAGCACAAGCCCAAAGAACCCTCTCCAATTTCTTATAAAGGCAACTAAGGTATTTGGGAAAACAAAGTGCTGGTTCTCTGATTGCCTTTTAAAGAAGGCTTGATTACCTTCCAACTAATAAATTCAGGAGTTGCTCTACAGCAGGAGCCTGAAGATCAAAGGCAAAGTTTAGGAATAACCTCCCAGAAAGTTCAGCATATTGACAACAAGTATTCATAATGTGACTTCAAGAGGACTGGGAAGAGTGACTCAGGAGGTCCCTTTTTGAGGAGTGTAGATAAGAAACACCCAGGAAAACACCTGCAGAAACATGTCATCAGGAAGCTGAGACAACTACATGAAGGCCAAGTTCCTGTCTATATGGGATGATCTTGGCTTGATGCCACTCACAGCCTGCCTGTGTCCAAAACCAACATAAAATTCAGAAACCTAGCATATTCCATGGGCCAGAAAACCAATGTGGGCACCTCTCAGGCACTTCTTTTCCTCCAACCAAAAACTTGCCCATTACTTGAAGAATATATTAAAAGATCTTGGTTAAGGCACAGATGCGGGAAACACTTACAGGCCACCCCACCCATAAATGTCCACATAATTGAAGTCCTAAACTCACTCTACAGTCTACATTTACCTCTTTAGCCTCCTGATACTCCAAGACCAACCTGATTGTTGAAGGTGAAACTAACTTTGACAAATGATCTCAGAAAGTTCCAGAACAAGAGGCAATAACACAAGTCTCACTCAACACCCTGTAATGTCCTCTCCCTACTTTGTAATGTGCACATGAGCAAATGTAGAGCCCCTGCAGTGAGAACACAGCTTGTTAAAACTGGGCCCTTAAAGATCCTAACTACACATCAGGAAGGCCATTATTTTGCCCTCTGCATCTACAGGATACTGGACAGAATCTGGAAAAACAGAACTGCCTTGAGCATCCAAAGAGACTCCCTTTGTCCCAGAAAAAGACAAAGGCATGAGCCATAGAAAGTCAGTAAGCTAACATCAACTCCCCTTTCAACAGCTTTGGCAAGGGTCATTCCAGACCCTCAAGAGAAACTTGCCACAGTATGGCAGTGCAAAAAGTCAAAGTAGGGTACCAACTATTGATAGTCAAGATGGGTGGTCCAACCAAGAAGAGAATGTATTGTGATAGGCCCAGAAGAAAACAGCAGAAAGAGAAATATGGGGGAGGGAGGCCTTCCCATGCCTTTGAGCTTAGCTCTCCTGCCCAGGTTAGGGAAACAAACATTACAGTGAGGAAGTTCTTTCTGTACCTGCCAAACAAGAAACAAGCTCCTCCACCCAGAAATGGGAAGAAAAAGATGAAGAAATTTTGGAAAATTTTAAAAACCCAATCAAAGGAGTAGATAGCAGGAAGACCCAGTGCAAAAACCTCACATGCAATCAGCTACCAACCCAAGGGAGGAGTCAAGTACAAGCCAGGGGCTCCTGGACAGTAAAGGGGTTGAAGGCCAGGAAATCATGACAATTGTTGGAAAGGCCCTGGTGGGCAACCTGGGGGGTGGCCATGGAGACTATCCATCAAGATGACACTAGAAGAAACCTGTGTGTAAGTGTTCCTCCTATGACAGAATTAATTCCATGAGAGGCAGAAGGAGAAAGGTGAGACAGGTGACCAGTGGTCACTATGCCAGCACCAATGATCACAACCATCATATCAGCAAAGGGGACTACAGCCAAGCCTTGTTACCTGATCACTCTCACCAGCTGCTGTCCCTCCAGGCCACAAGGAACAGATGTCTCAGATCCTCTTTACCATCATTCCATAAGCTAGCTTCCAAGAGTTGTCATATCTCACCAACCAGATGAACTTTCTCAAACCATAATTTGTTAGAAAAAATGTTATACATAAAATTAAATCACATAAATTGTGTCTTCTGTGAAGCCTTTGCCTGCAGAGAGATGACAGTGGCATTGAAGATGCAGCCACACTCTCACTTCCCACCCTGCCTTCAATGATTATCATCATATCATTATAAAAAACAGTAACAAAAAAGGCCAGTATCTTCACATATGGCAGTGTGGGCACAGACATACTTAAAGGGTTGTGTGGTAGCCCTGGGTTCAGAAATGACATAGTTTGCCCCTATCAGGCTTCTTGATGGGTAAAAGTGACACCTACCCTGTGATCCCTTTCTCTGCCTGATTACAGTTACATGGGAAAGCCTTTCCCTATATCAGTCTTGATGACATGGCCATGTCACCACTCTGCCTCCACTATCCTCCCTGCAGAGTGGCATGTGGATGTCATAAAGCCTGCACAATTTGGAAAGTTCATGTTTACCCAGTGTTATGACCAGACTCAGGAAGGGAGACTTAACAGGCTGAGCTCCTTACCCAATCTTCATCCCATTCTCTTAATCCACTGACTGTCAGGACATAGGCCTGGAGAAGCCCCAGCATGTCCAGTGCAGATCCAAGAGGAAGCAAAGCCTTCAAACGATGAAGATTACTCTCTTGATAGCATATTTCATAAGTCTGCATGTCATCACGTCTTGAATTTCAAAAGGACCATTTACCAAGCTCTGGAAAAGCTAAGGCCAGAGCATTCCAAATAGGACTTACAGCCTGGGAGCCTTTATACATTCATTGTGGTCCTTATACTCTTCCCAGGGAAGAGCTCAAGATTTCAAATAACCAAGAGGTTGGTCTGGGTCACAAAGTAAGTTCCAGTCTCTAGTATTGACTTGTCCCATAGGCCATCAGGGTAGAAGGCATTCCGGATTTGTATACACATGGGCAGCTACGTGTCCATAATTTAGGAACTTAATATTGAACGGACAGCCCAAAGATGGTACCCACTGCACCTCACTCTACTTTCAGGCTAGGATTCCTCTCCCCAGTGTGCAACTACATGAGCATATGGAGAGAGAGAGAGAGAGAGAGAGAGAGAGAGAGAGAGAGAGGACAGAGACAGAGATAGAGAAGAGATAAATGTGTTAATCCTTTCTTGTTAGTTATGATCAATTACTAGAGCAAAACAACTAAAAGACGGAAGAGCTTACTTGATTCATGATTTCATAGGTGTCAATGTATGATAAGCTGGGCCTGAACATAAAAGTAGGAGAGCTTACTAGAGGACAATTCCCACCTCATGCTTTCTGGGAATCAGAAAGTGAAAAGCATGAGAGAAGAGGTCTAGTGCCATCACTGTCCACATCACTTCTCTAGGCATTGCTTAATCCATTTATGCTGACAACCAAGATTCACTATCACAAGAAGCCACTGCTCCAGTGTCCCATGCTATGCTCCATAGGTGGTGGGATTGTGGACCTGTGTCCTAGTGGAGAATCTCCCATTAGGAAGGACCATAGTGGCAGGTCACACAGTAATGACCAGGCCCCCATATATGGCGTAAACCCCAGACCTTTCTTGATTAATGCCCTGTCTCACGTCCTGTGTTTGTCAGCTTCCAGGTGGGGCAGAAACAAGAGCAGAATTGGGGACCTTATACTGGCATTTCTGGGCCCCAAAAGGCAAACTCAGATTGGAAAAACTGGATGTGGACCCCAGGACTGCAGAGGGGACAGTTGACAAGAACAAAGGGAACAAGTTTCTGTCCCTTCTGCTGCCACTGGCATAGTCCTCCATAAGAGGTATAAGGCCAGCAACAGAGACAGCTTACAAAACCCACCATGGAGACCACTACACAGTTCTTATATGCCCACGCTGTCTATCCCCCACCACAGAGACCTCCACAAGAATCCCTACAGAGACTATGCTGAGACATCTCAGGAGTCCTCCCTGGTAACTCCAGAGAGACAACTGCAGAGACTTCCACAAAATCTCTGAGATTACTAGGACATGAAGGTTTTATAGGAAACATAACATAAATATATTCCAGAGTGTTTTTCCCTTATGAGTGCAGTTTAGTTGAATGGAGAGTCACAGCCAAATATTCTGAGTAGAACGCATTCTCCACACTGACTTGTTGGGTGACCTTGGCAAACTTCCAGGCCACTGTGATTTCATTTCCTACTCTGCAGAATTTGCAGAATGCTTACCTACAGCCCAGATGTTAATTAAAGTCACTGTCTGTGTAACAGTGAAATGCTATTTAACCAATAAATGCCAAGAATACAACATTGCAATTCCCATTTTGGCAGGAGGAATAGAAAAGAAAAAGAACACTAACTCACTATAAGTTGGTCTCATTAAGGTTCTTGAATCACTCTTCAGATTTATTAAAATTGAGCAGTAGAAATTGTAAATATGAAAAAAATCACATAATGCCTTTTCTGCATAGAGTTCACTGAATATGACATAAATTTCATTTGTCAAAGATTTCACTGCCATGACTCAGGTGCAGTGGCACATACCTGCGACTCCGGCTCCTCAGGAGGCCAAGGCAAGAGGACATCAAGCTTGATGCTAGCCTGGCAACTTTCTGAGACCCTGATTCAAACTAAAAGAGAAAACACACTGGGCATGTAGAGAATCTCAGTCCAGTCTTCAGTATCAGACACAAAATTATACAGCCAAGTCTTAATACCAGGTTCCTTCCAGGGATGCTAACGATGGTAAAGTCATAAGTTTGCTCATTATAAATGTGAGCTTATTGCTCACAATAATCATCCTACTATGTTTCCAGGTTATAATCTACACCTTCAACCAGGTTTCTTAAAAACAAACTGTGAATCATGGGAACATTTTAAAGTTCAATAGATCTACATGACTGTATTTCTGATAAAATAGCTTAGTGCTTCTGTGTTGCCTTACCACCTTATATCAAGCAACACATGCAATTAAGTATAATTTCCTTCATTTATTTTAGTAAACATTTATTAGGTGTCAACTATGTGTGAGGCACTGTCCTAAGTAAGCATTTGGAATTGGTGAGTGAGACAAAAATAATCCTTGGAACCATAAACCACACTCTAAAGTAGAATACAGACATTAAACATGTACTTATAATCAGCTGTTAAATCATCATGATGGAATAAGTTCAGAGAGATCTAGCATTTTATAGAAACCAGCAAATATCTCTCTAAGGAGAGGTATTTCAGCTTTGATTTTATGCTGAAGAAAAGTGTGGTCCAGGCAGGGAAAACAGCATGTACATTAAACTATAAAAAAGAAAGAGGGTAGAAAGTCCAATTTGGCTAACTCTCCCGGTGAAGTAATGGGAGAATGGAAGAAGAACCTTCCAGTAAGGAAATTGGGAAGTTATTGAAAGACTTTATGCCAAGACATGAAATGACTAGATTTATCTTTTTTCTTTTTAATCACTCTAACTAGAATTTTGAGACTGGATAGAAGGATAAAACTAAGGGCAGATGTCTAAGTAGGCAGTCTCATCAGGATTAATGGTGGGTGGACAGAGGGCAGCAGCAGACAGTGTAGAGAAATTCTGATTTGACAGTTATATGGAAAACAACTAACTGAACATAGATCCTTGGTGGACATTTTGGGCAGGGAATGAAGGGAAGGGTGAGAAGGAAGAGTAGGATTCTATGAATACTGTCAGGTCTAGACTCTAAATTGGGGATAGTGAAACTATAAGCCCAGCAAAGAAACTTTAGAAGTAAGACATTTTCATTGGGAAGATGAGTTTAGTTTCAAGTTTGACAAATTTGCAAGGCACCTGGCTGAAGATACCTGAGAGGTAAATTAACAGCCAGATCCTAATGGCCTTGAAGATGGAAGCAAAGAC
>NDGN011311480.1:0-15074 GCA_002564285.1 Tympanoctomys barrerae
TAAATAAATAAAGAAATAAAAATAAAAAATAAATTTGTGTGTCCATTAACTACAGGAATATTTCCTGAATTTTATTTTCTTTTTAAAGCGATTCTAATTATGCATTACTTCACCATCTTTACCTGATAGCTACGCACTCTCTTCTCCCATTAATTCTTTCTACTGTAGATTTGGCTTTCTGCTTATTTTCCTACTCGTCATCATTTTCCAAATTTTGTTTTCTGCTGTGAATTTTCCAATATGCTTGTNCACTCTCTTCTCCCATTAATTCTTTCTACCGTAGATTTGGCTTTCTGCTTATTTTCCTACTCGTCTTCATTTTCCAAATTTTGTTTTCTGCTGTGAATTTTCCAATATGCTTGTTCACATTTCCTAAATTCATTTCTTTCTTTCAAGCTTAGCATTGAAATGATGTCTCTCATTTCACAGGTTCTTCTTGGTTAGCCACTTTATTCCTGAAGTATTCTGTTTCTGACTTGTAGTGCAACTCCAAGGCTAGAATCATTATTCCACAGTAAGGAATAGTTCTCATAGGACTTGTGTTCAATCTTTGTTTAGTTATTTCCCATAGTCAGAACATTGTTTTTTTGCTCATCTTCAACTTTTTTCTTGTGGCAAAGCTATATAGGGTTAAAACTTTCCCTTTTTGTTCCACTTTACAAAGTGCCTGAGGAGAGATGTATAAATAAGCCTTTCTGGCCTTCTCCCTAGACATTACCCTGAAGGACTCAAATGTGAGCCCATCTCTTAGCTGGACCAAAGCAGAGAGGCTTCTACATCTGGCCACATTTCCCAGACCACTGGCCTGAGGACAGAAGAACTGTCCTCTTCCACGCTGTGGAACTGTCCTCTTTCACCTCTCTCAGGACAAGTCTTTCAGCACCAACCTGTTGCTGTGGGCCTTCTCTCTCTCAGGCTCAATTTGCTTGCTGGACTCAGTGTGCCCCCTGCAGGGAGCTCTGTCCCTGAAAGGACACCCGCAGCACACTTCTGAGACCTCAGGGTACTCATAGAGCTCGCTCAAAACTCTCAGTGCCTCCTGGCCCTTACCTTGACCTCAGGTGATTCTCTTCAAGGCGGGAGGAGATGTCTAAGACACAGTCACTCCAGTTTCTGTTCCTGAAATGCTTGTTTGCTTCTGGGAATATCTGCCAGCTGTGTCCCAGTTCTGTGACTGTTATTCAGTCACAGGGGCTGTCACCTCCCACATCTGCACAGCTGCTCTCTGTGCTGGCCCCACTGGTCCTATGGTTCCAGTGCCTGTCCACCACCAGTGGGTTCCTAGAGCTGCTGAGAGTCCCCATCACCCAGTTTTCTTGCCAGTGTCATCTCCACTGTGCTGTTTTTTGGCCACCTGATGTCTGTTCTCATTTCAGGAGAAGCTCAATGTCACCAAAACCTTGCTACTAACATGCCTCCACCATAAGGCCAACTCTATGTGTACATTTCCAAACACATGTCAGTCAAAATGGAAATTCATTTCTTTCTTTCAAGCTTAGTATGGAGTCTGTGCTCAGTGTCTGTGGCCTCTTTCAACATTAACAATTTTCTTCCTGAACTGCTTTATTAAAATTTCTGCCATAAAAAATGAAGAGTTATGAACATACTAGAGCAGACTCCCATGCAAGCCTCTCTGTGGCTTGGGGGTCAGAGGACCTCCTCCTTGGGCCTGTCACTTCCCTCTCCCTTGTGGGTCCCATCACAGGCTTCTCTGCAGGTTCAGGCAGCCAGAGCTGGGATGTCCCCACAGATGACTCATCTCCTCAATGCCACCTTCCTCACAGCACACTCTACTCTGCAATCCCATGGACTTGGCGGTTTCCAAGGTGACCCCATGCTGGTAACTACTTCTCAGTTCCAGGCACATTCCCCAAGCAACACTGAAGACACAACTTGGATTAAGGAAGATGAAGTGGCATTTTTAAGCCTGAAATCTGAATTGAGAATCATTACTGAATGATTAGCCTAGTAGAGATAAACAAGGTCAGCTGAGAGCTGAGGATGGAGTCCTGGATCACCAGCCCCAAATCTGGCTCAGAAGCTCGGGAATGGCAGAGCTGCCCGGAAAGCTAAGCAGAACCTCTTATTATGAAATCCCAGGGCGGTGCCAAGTCATCCCCAGCATCCTGTAGGTAGGAATCTCTGCAGGTTCTCAGGAGAGGTGGATGGCATAACAGGGAGGAGAGGCCACGTGGAGCCACGCTTCTGACTTCCCACAGCTGTCTGCCCTGCGTCTCCCAGAGACACAGGGCACTCTTATTTTTGCTTTTATCCTTTCCTGTTTTTGTTCAGCCCATGTTGCCCTATAGACTGCTTTTTCCTTGCCCCTTCAACCCACACTTCTTTTTTGTGGCCAGCTCAGCCTGCCCTGGGTGTGGGGCTGGCACAGCATGTGGTGCCAGGGATTGAATCTCAGTTCCCTGCACTTGCCTAAGTTTGCCTAACCAGGTGCTTTAGACCACTGAACTATCTTTGGGGCTCCACCCCACACTTTTCGAATAAACTTTTGGCACCGTTTTTGGTTTTCTTCATCCAATTCTTTATTCAAGGCAAGAGGGAACTGGAATTACTTTTATCTAAGACTAGGGAATACTCCCTAATGGCAAATTCATCTGCTGCCTGGGGAAATGCTTATTTAGTACTACCAACAAATGAATCTCACATGGAGATTCTTCCTCCTGAAATCCCTCTTTCTAGTCGGCACTGTCCTTAGAAATTTCCTCCTCTATGTAAACAGGATGTTCTAGATGAGTAGGAGGGACCCTGTGCCCTCCTGTGCCACCAGTGAAGCCATTGAGGGCTAAGGGAACAGGTGTCATTCATTTGCTGATGTCCCAAGGAATCAGAGTACAAAACCAAGGAGGAAGTAATGATTATCATGAGAAAAGAACAGAAAGAATTCCAACTTCAGAGGCAGAGCCACTGAATCCTGACCTGTGTTTATGTGGTCCACTGACAAACAGCTAAGGGCTTAGCTCTTTGGAGATTGGGAACTGAGAGGAGCAGTGCAGCTGGGGCTTCCCAAGGATGCAGCAGACAGTGACACTCTTAGCAGCAAGTGTCCCTTCACCTCTTTTCCTCTTTCAGTGTCACAACCAGTAAAGTAAGGGACCAGTGCGTGGATGCCCACAGTCTCATCAAGTCCATCTAGCTACTGTACCCAGGCAGGGTGTGCAGCACTCGGGACAGTTCTGTATTCTTCATCTACAAAGGCAAAGGTCAGATATTTTGCACTTGATCCTCAAGGCCTAAGATGCTTTGGAGGCCTGAAGCACACTGAAGTGCTTGTGCTTCACCCTACAATTGGATCATCTGTGTGACGGAGGAGCCAGTAATGAGCCGCTCGTGATGAGAATGGAAATGATATTTTAAGAGCAAATTTCATGGAGAGGATATTGCTGACATATTTAGCAGAGTGGCATTAACTCAGATTTCCTTCTTCAGTTGGGTGCAATCCTGGAAGGAGGTGGGTGATTAACTTCAGATGGAAATGATTTCCCCAATGGCATTAGGCATGATTTGAGAAACAAGGGTGTGACCCATTGCACTGTCTTCTCCTCAGAGGGATTCAGGGCTTGAAGCAAGATGGCACCGGTTTTGTAGATGATAAAACATACAAATCCATGGGGAAAGGGAGTGTGGCTCTCACAGTGGGGATCTCATTGGCCCAAAGGAATTGTGAATTGCACAACCTGTGAAATGAATTCATTTGGAATTGCTATGTGTGTATTATATTCTGCTGATACTGGTTGAAAAGACATTTATAGCTGGTAAAATGTTTTGCAAAGTAAAAGTGTCCACACAGTGTCAGCGAGCTTTTACCTGATACAAAAAGTCTAGCGCTGTTACTCTGCCTGGTCTCTCCAGTGTATCTGTGCCGCGTGATACAGCGGTAGTTATACAATCCATCTTCATTCTGTACATCTTTAATATACAAGGCTCCCGTGGATGTGATGAGAAATCTAGATCCTGAAACAGAAAGAAAGAGTTGCTCAGTTAAAGTGTGGTGGATGCAACCCAGGCAGTAGACAATATCCTTGAAGAATTTATTGTCTTCTGAAGAAGGCTATTTTCAAAGGCTGCAGTCAGGTATGTTAGTTAAGGATCTAACCCCTTCACACTTTTCAGCTGGCTCAGAGCAGAGCATTTTCACCAGTATGATCCATGGGAAGTACACACTTAGCAAATGCAATCTCACAGATCTGTGTTTGGCTCATGTATTTATCTTATGACAACAAAGCTGACGCATTGTTAGTGTGTAGCTAACTTGGCAGATTTCCACAAATCATCATCTACTTCTTAGAAAGCAGCACATTAAAGGAATATAAATTTCTCTGCATGTTTCTCTTTCATGAAAGTATACACTTCTGCCTTGATTTGAAAGATTGCAATAAAGTCACAAAAGTGTTAGATTACAAAACACTGAGCTATCCACAAACGTCACAGGACAGGTTGCTTTAGTGCCTAACAACAACCATACCAACAACAACAACACCAACATTTAGTGTTATATTTTAGAGCAGAGGTGGACTTTTCCTATACTCAGGGTTTTAGATGATTTTGCTATTATTCAATAACTGATTTTTAACGCGATTGATAAAATAGTGGATAAAAATATTTTCACTCGGGGAAAAAAAAATCCATGCTCAGCTCTTCCTCCTGTACCCCAAGCACAGAACAAGTTTCCCTAGTGTACACGTTTCTAGTTGTGCAGAAATGATGACCATTCACATCAAATTTCAGTGCTGGTTTAAGAAGTATTAAGACTTTGTTTTCCATCTGAAAACAGAAATGTGTAAGGATCATTTTTCCCTATTTCACTGCAGTTCTAGGACACAGCAAATGAAGACGTAAAAGCAGCCATTAGAGCAACTGGTTTTGCCTTTTTTTTTTTTTTGCAGAACTGGGGATTAAACTCAGGCCCTTACGCTTGCCAGGGAAGTGCTTATTCCCCTGAGCCATCTCCCCCGCTCCTGGCTTTGCCTTCTGAGGGGGTGACCCAACATGCTCCAGCTAGAGCCTACTGCCCCCAGGGCGTTTTGCAAGTGATACATTCCATGTGGGAGATAACGAGACTTGTGTCTAGGAAAAAAGGTGAAAGTGCCAAAAACAATACTTCTTTTATTTTTTGGTTGTTCTTCAGTTCAGTTCAAACTCCTGTGTTTCATTTTAACCAGAATTGTCAGGAGCCTTGACTTCCCTGGTTTCAGGTCTCCAGCATTTCAGGTGTAAAGGCAATCCCACATCCCTTGGTCTTTCCTGCAAGCCTATACTTCTTCAGAGGCCAGCTGCTCAGTAGAAATACCTCATGTTTTCTGTCTGGTTTACATTTGAATGTCCTCCCCAGACCTCCTGCCCTTACAAAGGAGGGCTTTGCTGACTTGCTGCTAGAAGGGGATCTGCTGAGAAGAGGTGGAGCATGGGAGTGCGGCCCAGGGCCTTGCCTCCTGCCCTAGCTCCTCCCTTCACTCCCTCTGCTTCCTGTCCCCCATACCCTGAGCAGCTCTGCTCTGCCAGGTCCCTTGCTGTGTCGCCCTGCCTTGCAGCCACTGACCGTGAATTGTGAGCCCAGGTAACTTGAGAGTGTTGGTTACTATGTCTCAGTGTAGGGAAAGATGACTAAGACAGTTTCCTTTGCAAGATGAGAGCAATTCAGAAGGACACAGGAGTAAAACAGACATTAAAAACAAATGCCCACCTAGCATAAGCATTTCCAAGGAATATAAATTAATCATTAAAATAGTATAAAGTGGCTCTAAGTAATTTCTTAAACTATTAGACAACTCTATTAGGCTTATTTTAAAATGGACTGTATGCTAACAATTTGAAAATATGTCCCAATGCTATATATTTTAGATAATTCCACTTTATCTTCCCCTAAAAGAAAGTGAGTAGAAATATCTTTTACAAGGGCTGACTTGATAGCTCAGTGGACTAAAGCACCTGCTTAGGTAGAGTGCAGTGGCTGCAGTTCCATCCCCGGTGTGCCGTGCCATCCCTGCCCGCAGGGCATGCTGAAATGGTGAGGTGATGGAGACTGGGTGTAGTGGTGCATGCTTGCAATCCCAGAGCTTGGGAGGCTGAAAACAGGAGAATCACTGCGAGTTTGATCTATATTGCGACACCCTGTACACCCTGTACACCCTGTCCTAAATACAGAAAACAAAAAAAGAAATATCTTTTACCACTTGTCGTGTGTCTAGTTACTTCAAACATTCCTTACCAATATGTCTTCTACCTAGTGGAAACATTTTTTTGCCTTTTAGTTAGTTGCATGCTTATATAATGAGTAGATTGCCAGTTCCTTTAAAGTATAGTTTGATAGACAGATGGGAGAATAAAAAGATAATGTAACTGATGTCATCTTTCCAGTGTGGAGCATTTTCATGAGAGTGGACAGCCCATCAGCACTGAAAGGTGGGAGAAGACATGGGTGCAGGACAGCAGCTGCACACCTTGCCCTCCTGGGGACTCCTAAGTGGGCTGTTTTCATGGGCACAATTCATTTAATCACTCAATTTGTTCCCGAAATACTTAACTTTTTCCTTTCTTTCTTGCGAAAATAAGACTAAGACATGCCGTTTCAAATGCACTCGGGCTTTTTATTGCTTTAAATGTCTGAGATGCTCTCAGCCCCGGAGAAGAGGTGACCAAGTGTCTGTGCAGTAATCAACACTTTAAAACATAAGCTCAAGGGGAAGAGAGAAAACCTGTGACTGGGAGAGGGCACAAAAGAGGGACCCCAGGGTGTAGCCTCAACTCAAGATGAGTTCGGGACTCTTGGGGACAGCAGAGGTACGAGAAGGCACGTGAGCACCACGTCTCAGGCCGCTGTGGTACCCAAGCCTCGTCCTCACTGCTCCTCAACTTGCACTGTACCCCACTTGCTGCCTCACATCCCCGAGTGCTTTTGAGATGTACGGAGTTAATGATTGTTCATTCCCATCCTTCAAAGGATCAACGGATGGATGGCTGTTAATATAAGCAATGGTTAAAACACAAAGTATTGGCATCAAACACAAATACACAATCTCTCTCTCTCTCTCTCTCTCTCTCTCTCTCTTTCTCTAACACGCACACACACACACACACACATGTGCATGCATCCTTTGACTCTTCAATTTTATGGATAACTTTGTTTTCCTTGGAAAACTATCAGTGCTTCAAATGGAAACATCCCTGAACTGCGCTCATTCTCTTCATCACGCGAACGTGGAAGGTCTGAACAGCAGCGAGTGCCTCTGCGTTTCGGGTCCCCACTGTGAGGCACACCTGAGGCTGCACCACACAGCCTCATTCTGGGGAAGGCTGTTACAGCAGCCGTCTTTGTGGCTCGGAGGGAGCAGGAGGCCCCAGCCTTCAGGGGCCTGACCCTGGCTCTGCTTCCTCCTTCACTCCTAGGCCTCTTGCTAGCACTGCTTTCTGTTTGCTCCCCCGTCTCTGGAAGCACCCTCAGCCTGTGATGCTCTCGTGCGCTGAGGACTGGAAGGCAGACACCCCAAACCATTGGTTTGGCATGAACTGAATACAAGTCAGCAGGTCGTGAGTACGTGCTGGAGTGCCTCTCCAATGTGACAGCTTTGTATCAGTGCCATGCAAGTCAGTCCACAGCAAGGTACAGGTCTGCGAGCTTTGCTCTACCAGCACTGGAGCTGGTGAGACGTGTCTATGCCGAGACACAGAGCTATTGCCGAAAACAGGAAGTCTGCCGCCATGGTGCTGGGGACGCTCAGGACAGACATTACGCAGCCTCAGGATTCTCTGTCACGCTGGGTGGCGGGTGCACGGGGCAATGTCTTCTGCAGCCAGATCCTCTGCCTTTCTGCATTTTCTAGGCCACTGAGTCAAAGGCAGAGATAAAAGTAATAGTTCTAGAAATCTATTCTGCTAAACTATGGGTCACTGGAGCACCCAGCTTCAACTTTAAGCTCTGGGGTAGAGAAATCAGGCCTGTGTAACCTCCAGCAAGAGAGAGACAGGGCCTGGTGCTGGAAGGTGCTGTGTTCCGCATGAACAAGAAAACAGGCTCCAGGGATGTGCCCGCGCTGGGCCAGCATTGCCCTGGGGTCCAGCCATGCAAGACAGCAAAAGCAACAACTATAAATAATTAATCTGATATGTTAAAGGGCCCACGGTCGCTTTAATGGTTCAGTCTATTTGCTAATTTTTTCCACGTTCACATGCAGAATCTGAAGATCTTTCCATGGTCTCAGTGAAGCAAACTCACCTCCTCTGGGAGATTCCTCCATAGGGAAGGAAGAAACATGGGCTGTGGGGTCCAGTGACTCTGGACCCTTGAGCGGCCATGGCCACTTTATACTAGGTGACCTCGGTTAATTGTTCAAATCTCTAAAATTTGGTTTGTTCATCTGGGAAAGAGAACTCATGAGCAAACCTTTGTTGTCCGATGGCAGGTCAGATTAACACACAGGTGTCACAACGATCACGTCATGCGGTGGCTGCTCAGTAGTGTCTACACAGACATACACAGCTGAAACATTCTGCCTCATAAATATGTGCACTCAGGGCTTGTCAGTGGAAAATATTAATAAAAAATTAAATGGTTTCTATACAAGTAAATGCATTGTTGATTTTTTTCTTACTGTTATGACAGGAAGCAGATGAATCTATAGGTGATTGAGGCTGCCAGCCAGGGAAGATCCCACTGACCAAGATGTGGGGTTGTTATCCTAAACTATTTGTGAAATGGATGCTAGATACAGGAGTTTATAATTGCTTAGATTCAAAACACTTCTTCTCAGGGTGGGTAAAAAGAAACCTAAAATGTGTCGCTTACTATTCAAAACACTCCTTTATGAATGATATCCATTCCCTTCCAAGAAGCACTGTACATTACTGTGACATGAAAACTAGAGCATTTTGAAGGCTTCCCAGATAGCTCAGCAGATTGAAGCACCTGCTTAGGCAGACCCAGGGACCAGGGTTTGATCTCCGGTGTGCCATGCCAGCCCCATCCCCCAGGCATGCTGAGATGCAGATTGAGATTGGGCGTGGTGGTGCGCTTGTAATCCCTGCACTTGGGTGACAGAAAACAGGAATATCACTATGAGTCCAATCTGTGTAGTAAGGCCCTGTACACCCTGTACTAAATACATAAAAAAAACTAGAGCATTTTGAGATTTTGATATTACTTATTCTTTCATTATTTCCTCTGACTTTTATTGCAGAGCTGAAGTAATTCTTCCATAGTGACTGAACCATTTTCCACAAGATTCTAAAAGTATAACTTGACTTTTCACTTAGGACTGTTTCTTAGTGTTTTGTTTGGTCGTGTTATTGCCATTTGAACTGAGCTAATAGTAATTAACAGCGCAGATGGTTGTGCTAATAAGATGCCAAGTGGCAGCACGACACAGCGAAACCTTCAGCAGCTGTGCCACCGCCTGGCAGTGGCAGCCCTACTGTGCGATGGGAGAAAGCCTTCTCCAGAGCAGGTGCTATCACAGTGCTTGGAGGCTAAGGGAGCATGACACTGACATCCAAGTCCTAAGTGCAGAGCATTAGAAGTGAGAAGAGCCTACAAATGAATATCTCACAAGTCTTAGTTGGAAAGTTAAATCAGCACGAACTAAAATAGAAACTGAACAGAAAACAAAATCCATGATGACTCTAAAGTTAGAAACCATAAACCAACTGGAAGGTCAACCAAGGGGCAAATAGATTAATAAATTAGGGTACATTCATATCCTGCAGTCATTTAAAAGTTGGGATGTGAGTTCTGTAATACTTTACAAGAACCTCCTTGATCTCTAGAATGATCACAGAACTGATGATGTCAGGTACCCAAGACAGTGAGCATGTGCATATGTATGTGCAATATTTGCATATATAAGTGATGGGCTGCAGACTTCAGGCACCCATGGAACTATTAACTGCAGCCTCTGATGTGAGCAGTGGACTAGGGACGAGAGGAGTGATGTCTGGCTAACACCACTGTGCACTGGGCTAGCTTACGTGAGGACTACTGGTGTGCTCCGTGTGAGGTTCTGGCTTATGTGCAAGGTGACTCAGTGGGTGTCTTGTGTTGACAGGGAAGCACAGACTAAGTCAGAAGTGATGACAGCATGGAGGAATGAAGGCCTGGGCTGGCATGGATAGGGGACAGATGCAGCAAGGGAGGCTTCTGATCTGCTTCCTTTCTAGGCAGGTCACTTCCTAGGATGCCTAACAGCAGAAAGGAGGCCTTCAGTGCTCACACTAGGCTGTGCAATCCTCTCCCCATGTGTCACTGTTGCCAATTGATTGGATCCACGTTGGGGCCACTGCCTGCCTGGACACCCTGGTTTCTCACCACTTCCCAGAGTGTAGCAGCAGCAGCAACCTTCCAGGGATGGAGCTGTCTTCCCATCAGCCCCCACTATCTCCTTCCTGTTTCTTTCACAGCTTGCATAGAGCTTCATTTAATGACTGCTTGGATGATTAAAAGAAAACATGCCTTTTGATTTTTTCCTAAAAATAGGATCAGTAAAATAAGGGTCCTTATCTATCACCTTGCCTGATCTTTGTTACAAGGTGTTCTTTGTGTGGAAAAAAACAAAACAAAAAACACCACGACAGTCAGGAAATCGTGACATCTTATGTGGATCATGAGCCTTTGAGCTGCTGGAAGAGATCATTTGGCCAGGAATAAAGATCTTCCCATCGTCCGTGGTATTGGGACTTAAGGGAGAGACCAGCCATCCTGGGCTGAGTCTGACAAATAAGGAGTGATTGGGGATATATATGTTTAAATTCCCTGAAAGCAATCTTACGAAGACATTTTTCTCATGTAAATAAAATTCGCTCAGTGAGCTCCTCCGGCAGTTAAACGAGGCTCAATTATACGCTGCTAATTTAAGCCTGCACACTGCATTCCGACTGTATACCTAATTACCCCGTTTAGTTTGTTAATGATCAGATCCTTGCCTGTGCTGCTATTGGAGTCAGTCATTAATCTCTACTCTAGTTAGATGTCTAGTTGTTTACAGGAATAAATCCTTGGAAAGAATAGGTTTTGATTTTTAAAGGAATTACGTTAAGGACTTCTTAAAAATAAAAAGCAATGTAAGTTGTATTTATTCCTTTCTGTGGAGAGCAGCACAGCTTTGGGCACTGATCTCTCCAAGCAAATATTTCAGCTGGAGAGGAGTAAAGAGACAGAAACATGATAAGCTGTAGCCAGGGCTCCCAAGAGAATTCACGAATCCAGCAAAGATTAAGAATCACGGAAGGAAGCTAGAGCCAGCTGCTGTTGTCACAGGGGGGAAGGCGGGGTCTCCAGGGGGCGCAGTGCAGAGACCAGGGTCAGGAAGTTAGAACAAGAGAGAAGGAGAAGCAGGCAAAAGGGCCCAGAGGTAAGCCGCTCTGGCCTGGCTTGAGGGGCAGTGCCTGGGCGACATCAGTTCTGAAAGTGGACCTGGTGGGATGCAGCTGCAGCCCGCAAGTAGAGGTGAGGTGAAAGCGGTGAGGACTAGGGGACCCAGGGTCGGCGAGCAGTACTACACAGGAGTCCCTGCTGGGGCTGCGCTGCTAGCACCATCTGTCGTGAGTGTATTATTTTGGAGCTGGGAGAATTAAAAGCAACCCTTAGAGAGATGCAGACAAGATAAGAGGAAGACACAGCCTTCCATCTGTTGCGGCCCGCCTCCTGCTAATGTTTAGTGGAGCTCACCGACTTTATTTCTTGCCCATGGACTCTTGTGTTTTGTGGCTGGAAGGGAATGGGTATTCCATGCCGTGCCTCTCTTCCAGCTCTGGCTGTGTAGTTCCAAGCTGACTAGAAAAGCCACATATTCAAAATGGGAAAAATACAAGAAAGGAAGGAAGAAGAGAGGAAGTCTTTGATCCATGGGATGATGCTCGCTGCCTCTCACCACTGAGCCAGCTGGCACTAAGACCAGAACCAAGCAGTGGAGCAGTGAACACCCACCATAGATCCCACCTGCCTGATGTGCATATTTTGTTACAGGGATAGAATGGATGAATAGGGACCATACAGATGAAAGCAGATCCTGCACTGTAGCCACGTAGTGTTATGGGGTGATGGTTATTCACTCTGTGGGTGTAACCCACAAGGGGCTAAGAAATCAATTTCATGGATTATAATTTTAGTTTTTCAAAATAGAATGACACAGCATATGTCAGCATGCATTGAGCAGTAGGACTAAGTGTTGTGTGAAGGTTTTGTTTCAATGAAATGTGCAGAGGATCATGTGTGTGTGCATGACATATGCACACCCACTGGGTCCCGACAGAAAATGTAATTTTCACATTGTATTTCTTACTGGAAATCAGGGTGAAATATGTTGAAAGAGTCCTGCTGTATCCCTTTGAATCACACTCTTTGTCCTGGACTGAGCTTCAAAGTCCAATTATCCTTTTGAACCTTCGCTGATTTCTTTGGGCTTCTCCTTAAGTGTAAAGGTTGGCAGCCAACCAGTTTCCAGTGTAGACAAGAGCTGTGAGCTTTTGTAAACAGGAGACTGCCCTGCACCTGAAGGATGAGCTCTCAGGAGGACAAGAACAAAAGGACAAGGACCCTTGGGGAGGACAGAACCAGGCTGAACACCATCGCTGTGCCGAAGCCCTAAGTGAAAGACAGCACAATGGTGATGACAACCACAGTGATGCATGCCTAAGAAGTCAGTTCACAGAGCATTGGATGGCAGTGGCCTTCAGGAGAGAGGAGGCCAGGAGCTGGGGATGTGGAAGTCCTGGCTGCTCTCATGAGGAGCATCAGGGGCACTGCATCCAGACCTGAAGGGAAGGTGGTCCTTTGGTCCTTTTACCATACTAACCCACAAATGCCACTTCACCTTGTCTTCACTGGGCAGGCATCTACTTCCTGTCTGAAAAGTTAGGCTTGTGCTTGATAGTTTATCTGAGGCTCACATGTTCTTACTTTATATTATGGTTTGTGTCTAGTTGTCCCCCCAAAGCCTTATGCAGTCATGGGGTGGACTTCTAGAATTTGTGATTAGTTCATGACCCACTGGGATTATGGGTTTAAGTGCTTCTGGGATTATGGATGTGAGTGCTACACCCAGCCTGGGGCATAGATCCTGAATGCAACTTAAGGGAGACAGACTTGCTCTCTGCTGCCATTGATGCTGCTACTCCCATTTGCTCTTGCTCTCTGCTCTTTGCCACTGCCATGAAAGGTTGCTTTCTGCCATGTGCCACTCTGGCTTGGAGTCAGCTGAGTATGGACTGAAACGTCCCCCTAACTGTGAGCTAAATACACCTTTCCTTCCTTAATTTTGACTGTCAGGTATTTTCCCCAGCAATGAGAGAAAAGTAACTGAGACATTTTATTTAATCTTCAGAGCAAAACCATGGGAATTCAGGTTACTTGAAAATTCCCTTCCTCCATAGGTGAGTCAGCAGTGTTACTTTAAAAGATATGACAAAAAGTTTAAGCACTGTCAGGGATGGCCAGATAGCTCCGAAGACTAAAGCGCCTGCTTCAGCAGAGCACAGTGGCCAGGGTTCAATCCCTGGCATGCCATGCTGGCCCACCCCTGGGGTGCACTGAGAGGCAATTGAGACTGGGTGTGGTGGCGCACAACTGTAATCCCAGTGCTTGAGGGGCTGAAAACAGGAGAATCACTATGAGTCCGATCTACATAGTGAGACACCATATACCCTGCCCTAAATTCATTAAAAATTTAGACATTGTCAACTTTATGCTTTGAAGAGTGTATCCAAACCCCTCAAAACTACTCTGATGGCATTCTGGGTGTAGTACTATGAATTCCCTGCTCTAGGCTAAGTCAAGCTTGCTTTTATGTTTCATTCTCTGTATTTCTCATCTCACATTTTTCCACTCAGCAGCTGCTTACAAATTCCATGTAGAACACATTCATTTACCCCCTATTATGGCTTGTGTCTAGTTGTCCCCCGAAAGCCTTATGCAGTCATGGGGCTGCTTCTGGAGTTTGTGATCGATTCATAACCCAGTGCTGGGATCATGGGTGTGAGTGCCCTGGATCAGATACTCTGCAGTACAATGTGAGGAGGGGAGAGAGGCTAGCTAGCTGCCTGAGCTGCTGCCACGCTTTGTTCTTGCTGTTTTACTGTATTCCACCACAATGAACTGCTGCCCTCTACCACGTGCCACTCTGCCTTGGAGTCAGCTTTGAATGGACTGAAACCTCCACAAACTGTGAGCTAAATAAACCTTGCCTTCTTTCACTTTGGGTTTTGGGTATTTTGTCCCAGAAATGAGAGAAGAGTGATTGAGACACCCTGCTTTTATTAGTAAATCTTAGTATACTTAGCATGTAACACAACCATCCGGCGACCTTCAGACATCAATGGGGGACAGTGAGTTCTGTGTGCTCCTTCCTTCGGTGTAATTCAACATGTGTTTAATAAAAGTAGGATATCCCCACACCACAGAGCAGAAGTCTCCAGTGTTTTAGGTAATTTGCTCTCTTCTTGCCAGAGAGTACAAAAGGATTTTCTCCAATGTACATTTTACTCAGTTTGATACTTCTGATAAATTATTCTCATGTCATGCTGAGAAAGCTTCAACTTGTCATTTGAGCAAGGATATAATAAAGTCATTATAAATGTCTAGCACTGGAGCCATTTTTCTTTCATTTCTTGATATTAAATTTTAATTAGAGAATAGCCTTTTAAGTAACTGATATTTTATGGAAAGAAATAGCAAAATCTGGACCAAGAAAAAAAAGATGATGGTATAAAAAAGTCATTTTTTAAAAAGTCATCTAACTTGTGGACACCATTTCTTTGAGGAAAAGCCTAAAGATACCCACCAAATTCAGAAGATATTCTAAGAAAGTATACAGAATCAATACCAAATTTTCATCATAGAGGCTTTAGCATTATATTGTCCAAGTATCTTTACTAAATTCCCCAAATCACATTTTTAGCCCAGGGACTCACACATCAGCTCTCTCTTTGCTGAGACATCATGTCCAACACCCAGGACTCAAAAGGGGAGAGGCTTACTCTGCACATGGGTTCAGTTCATGGATGGCCGGATCCAAGGCAGAAGATATGATGGTGGAAGGGCCTGGCTCAGCAATGCCACTTAGTTCATGGGAGCC
>NDGN011311484.1:0-10057 GCA_002564285.1 Tympanoctomys barrerae
TGGATCACTACAAGTCCAATCTAGTAGTGAGACCCTGAACACCCTGTAGACCCTTCTTTAAAATACAAAAAAAAAAGTCTTTTTAAAATCAAATTAGTCTCCTAGAACTAGAATAGCTCTAAAAATTTGACTTTTTCCTACAAGATAATGTTCTAAAAATTGTAAATATGAATTAAGAGATTTGAACATTAACTAGAGTATTGCAGAGAAGGTCAAATTGGATACTTCTGAAGAAGTGCTCCTTCTTGTAACGTAAAACAAAAAAATTCAAAGACATACACAAAATGAAATATGCCTAATAAAAATTCTTAGATACTGCTGGAAGAAAACTAAGTTTATTCTGTCTTAAATTAAAGTGAACTTTGTCTTTTCTTAAGCTATTTGAAAAATATAAGTGGATCTAGGAGTTAAAAATACAAGGGTAAAAGCTTTCTAGTAAGAACATCCGCTTTTGTTCTTAGAATCAAGTGTTTAAATTACTTATCTAAAATAGTATAGAAAAATCAAATCAGAGAGATAACACTTGTATCTATAGCATTTCAACTTTTAAATAGAAACAAAAATAAGTATTTACATACCGAATATTATTTTTTAGAATTTTCAAGCAACTGAAGCATTTAAAGGTTGTGTGAGTCTTCTGTTCTTCCTGGACATCTCCTTCATGTTTTCCATAATAAAAGTCATTAACTAACATGATCAATTTTCCTTTCTCTGAATCAACAGACTTATTTGCTGTGTTTGAAAATTCTGTTTTAGCCAGTCCCAAAAAATTATTTATCATGTCTGGACAACAATACTGAAAGAGAAAAAAATAGAAACCTTATTTATTAAAAAAAAAAAGAAGAAGATTTTGTGTTTACAATTAAAGCCAGACCATGTAAAACTCTGTTTGGTAATATATTTGAAAAAGTAGTCACCAAAAATTTGTGGTGCATCCACAGTCTAAACGATTCAAACAATAAACACCTACTATCTTAATAAACAAAATTTTTTTCAAAAAAATGAAAAACTTTAAAACCAGGACTTGGCTATAGACTTAATACTTTTCCCTTGCTATTTATCATTTAGTATATTTAATAATTTATGAATCAAAAATCATTCATTTTTATATCTTTGTCAAGAGTGTAGGAGGGAAATACATTTTACATTCCCTAACGTATATGTCTAATTATCATGTGATATATAAAATTTCATAGTCTGGTCGGAATTAAACTCAACACAGCTAATATGCCATCCCCCAGAACCAAAATACTAGAAAAATGCATGGAACACAAAGAGAAATGCATTTCTTCTATCTTGATATCCAAAACGCTTAAATGTTTGAAGAGAAAATTTACCACCTCATGGTAAAATGTCACATAAACTTTTCCCAATATGTAATACTTTTATACATGAGCATTTCTTTTTCCAACAAGATAAAGCTAATTCATTTAGTGTACGTACGTAATTTTCAGCTATAAGACTTTTTCTAAAACAGGATTTATCATAAGAGCACAAGCCCAGAAAGACCAACAATGAAACACCTAGAAGTGCCATAATGTTAATTGCACCTATAATCCTAGCATTTGGGAGGCTGAGGTGGGAGAATCACGAGGCCAGCCTAGGTACATTGTGAGTTCAAAGCCATCTTGAACTCAAAAGAAAAAAACAAAACAAAACAAAAACAAGGGCCAGAGATACTACCTGCCTGGCAAGCACAAGGTCCTGGGTTCAATTCCTTGTACCCCCCCCCCAAAGAAAACCTAACAAAATAAAATAATTGGTGAGCCCTACTTCAGACCAACTAAACCACAGTATCTAGATATAGGGCTTAAAAGCTGTATTTTTTAACAAGTAGCCCAAGAAATTCCTTTATAAATTACATGTTTCCTAAATGTTGCTTCTTAAATTATCAGCAACACAAGAAAAGTTTGAAAATCTAAATACAAACTTCTACTTTTAAGAAACCATTCACTTCCTCTTCTGCCACATTCGAAAGGTTAAAGTAAAACACCCTATAATATAAGAGAACCCTTCAACTAAAGGTACATTTATAACTTTTCTTTCAAAGTTACACTATATTCATTTTGTGTCACTTGTCAATTTTAAAATCTTCAAAGAACTCAAAGATTCTAATGTACACAAAGAAAAAGAGAAAAATACTAAATAAGCTGGACCAACAAAAGAGTGACAGAGAGCTCAGGGCAGTGTGGTGGTGCACACCTGTAACACAAGCACTCAGGAGGATGAGCAAGGCAAAGTGCCTTGAGTTGGTGGCCAGCCTGGGCTACCCAATGAGTTCAAGGGCAGCCTGAACTACAGGGAGACTGTCTCTCACACACAAAAAGTGATATCTCTTAGCCTATACTTATTTAAAATTGAGGTTATACCCACAAGCAAAATTAGTGCAAATACATTAGCTCATTAATGTAGCATGATTCTCTGTATTCTCTACTCAAATTAGTTGAAATGGAACCACAATGAAGAAAAATTTTAAAAGTTTTTTTAAAATTTATGTTTCTAGATTCTTTTGAGATACATATATGCCAGCTGGGTGTGGGGGCATATGCCTGTAATCCCAGTGGTTGGAAGACTGAGGCAAGATCACCCAAGTCTGAGGCCAGCCTGGTCTACACAATGACCTCAACAGCAACCTGAACTACATAGTGAGACCATGTCTGAAAAAACAAAAACTTAAGTGCTCAAACTTAGGAAAGACAGACTATTTCTAAAGACTTATTAAGACTTACGCCTTACTAGTAATTATGTACAGCAATGACATCATTTTGATGGACAAAGCTCTCCTCTTTGCAGTTTTTCTGTAGGGAAGACCTCAAGCAATGAGAGATAACTATAATGCACAAAAATTATGTAATGTAAAATAATCTTCCTAATGAGAAATATTGGATAATTTTATTATTAATGGACAGCCATAACGGGATCTGAACCCATGGCTTCAGCCATGCTAAGTGAGCACTCAGCTGCTGAGCCACATCTCCAGCACAAAATGTGCATAATCTTACATCTCAAACAGTTTGCTGAACTATGGCTTTCACCAAAAACTACCGAGTCTTTTTTTTTTTTAATATAGAGTCTTGTTGTGCAGTTCAGACTGGTAGTGACCCTCCTGTCTCAGCCTCCTAGTGCTGGGATTACAGGCATGCACCACCACTCCCGGTTCTGGGACCCACACAGCATACTGTACTGGAATCTAACTCGGGACCTCGCTCTTGCCAGGCAGGTGCTTATGCTGCTGAGCTATCTCCTCAGCCCTAGTGAATCATATTTGGCACTTGATTCTTTTCTGAAATCTACAAGGCAATCTAAATAATCTATAGTAGAGTATACTGCAAGCTTTATATTCTCCAAATGTCTAATTTGGTTTCTATGAAAATTAAAGGTTATTTTAACACACTCAGAAAATATGATATACATAACAGATGATGACTTGCTATTCTCTTTCTTTTTACAGAAGAGACAGGATCAGAATTACAAAAATACAAGGCTTATACACAACGCCTTTTAAAAAATGTTTTAGGGCTGAGGGTGTAGTTCACTGGCACAGAACCTGCCTGGCAAGCGCAAGGTCCTGAGTTCATTTCCTGGAACCCGAAGAAAAGTTTTAGTTTCCTATAAAAGAGTTTAATACAAATTACTGACAACCAAAAACAGACAGCAAAATATAGTATGTGTGTGTGTGTGGGGGGTGTCTAATCATTTAAAATTTAGGCAAGCAAATTATGTTAGAGAATACTCACAAGTGAAAAAAGGGATTTAAGAAATGACAAATAAGCTTAGATTCAGGTTTTCTAGGAGGGCAGCATGCAGTCTAGTACACCGTGGAGCTATGACCCAAGATCAACTATTTTTTGTTGTTGTTGTTGTTGTTGTTGTTTTTAATGTATTTTAGTACAGGGTCTACAGGGTCTCACTACACAGGTGGGATTACAAGTGGGTGCCACCACCTCCAATCGCCAACTTGTGTTCCTGGGGGCCAGGCCCACATGGCAGGCTGGGAATCAAATCCCTGGCCCCTGCATCTGTCTAAGCAGGTGCTTTAATCCACTGAGCTATCCAGCCGGCCCTTAAATTTTTTTATGTTCACCTGGTTATCTTTTTTTTTTTTTTTGCAGAACTGGGGATTGGACTCAAGCCCTTGTGATTGCCAGGGAAGCACTTATTCCACTGAGCCATCTCCCCAGCCCCTCACCTGGTTATCTTTTACTCAGCCCCAGAACACTTTTGGCTCTAGCTCTTTACTATAACCCTTTATATATTCCTTACTTTCCTGAGTTAGCTATACTGCAAATACTGAACACTTCTGATGCCACATGCCAGCAACAGAGGATCTTTTAGTGCATTCAATAACAGCCCGCTACAGGGTGCATACTATAGATTCACCACTGCCATATATGACAGTCTGACAGATACCAGATATACACTTACCATCTTTAGAACTTCTAGTACAAAGACCAGGTTCTACTGTTTCTTAGTACATATATTTAGGATTTTTAGAGCAAAGAAGGTGGGAACTTTGTTTTATTTTTGTTTTTTGAAATGGGGCTTTCACTACATTGCCCAGGCTAACCACAAACTCATTCTCTGAAGTGGCTGAGATTATAGGCATATACCAAGAAAACAGGGCTAATGGATGCTATTTTAAACACTAAATAGGACTCCTCAGATCAGAAGTCAGCCAAAAGTCAAACAACCAAATTCCACAAATTTGATTTTCACTGTAACTAAGAGCCTAAGTAAATCCACATGACACACATACAATATTGCATAAACACCATGACACACATACAATATTGCATAAAGCACCCAACACTGGGTATGGAACTGGGAATAAATCAGAGAAGAGAACCAAATGGTAACAGAACTGAGGAGAATCAGTAAGAAAATTGGAAATAAAGCTCAATACCAGAGCACCTGCCTACCATGCACAAGGCCCTGGGTTCAATTCTCAAAACTGCGGAAAAAAGAGGGGGGTCTGTGAAAATGTGTATTCCAAGGATAAGAGAATATATATTCTGAAATGTAAAACTATATTCTCAAAAGTAGGATTACTCCAGACCAGATTTGATACAGATAAGCTGAAAAGGTGCTGCATGAAGAATCAGATGCGTACCTGCCAGAAGCCTCTGCTTAGTACGTACTGTGTAACCAGACCGAGTGTGAAACTGTCCCTGGCAACCTACCTTCCCTCTCAACAGGAAGCGTGCACAGTATGACAGGACTCACTAACATGTAAACATCTTAAATACTTTAAGATAAAAGAAGTACCAGAAAACGTAAAATTCTAACAAAATACATGTCATAGAACAGATGCAAATGAAAATAGTGGCCCAAATTTTAAAAATTTAATGAAGCAATTGTTGCTACTTAAAGACCAAAAAAGCAAGCCAAGATGGTAATATAAGACTACAGTATCAAGAGGAAAAGGGGGGGGGAAATAAAACAGATAATAAGTTAGAGATGAGTACTGTGTTAACCAGACGTTGCAAAATAAAAGATGCAAAGACTAATAATGGAAAAAGCAAATAACTGCTTTAAGAATGAGTTAAAATAATTAGAAAGAAATAGGTATGTCAGGCAACAAAAAAATAAACAAATTTATATTGGGCATACAACTACATAGAATGTAAATGTTTTGAAGTCCAATTCAAAGCCAGGCATGTGGTGCATGCCTGTAATCCTGGCACTCAAGAAGCTGAGATAGGAAAATCACCATGAATTTTTGTATGATGAGGAAAACAGACATAAAATTCCCAACACTGTTAATGTACTATAAAATTATCAGTCTTCAAAAATAAAGATTCCTCGAGACAGCATGGCAAAAAGATCCAATCACTAAAAAGGGCAAAATAATTCTGACTTATCCCAGACCTTTCAACAGCAACTTTTAAATAGCAACACAATCCTCAAAGTGAAATCCAACTTATTTTCTATTTGGCCAAACTGCTTTTCAAGAATGGGTTACAATCTTTCTGTTTTTGTTTGTTTGTTTTCTTTTTTTCCCCTTTGCGGAGCCAGGCATTGAACTCAGTCCCTTGCCCTTGCCAGACAAGTGCTTATCAACTGAGCTATTTCCCCAGCCCCTAAGAATGGGTTACAATCAAACCGTTCTGAACATGAAAAAATTTAGAGTGATGTCCTAGAGCCTTCAGAAGGAAATTACAAAAGGATAAACTTTAGCCAAACAGAAAACCAAACAATCTATGCCAGAAAGACTGGTGGTGAGCACTGAATATATTTATTGTGGAAAGAGATTAAAGCAAAATGTGGAGAAAACTAATGTAATGTTACATCCCCTAAAGATGAAAAACGGTACAACCAATAAGTACAAACTGGGAGAGGTAAAGGATCAAGAAGTATGAATTTTACAAAGTTTATACACAGCCTCACAAATAATAAAAGTAAACCAAGAAATATCATTTAGAGTCACCAAATGAAGGCATATATATGAACACATTTTAACAACAATGGAAAGAGCAAAATATAATTGCATGCCCAGTGTGAATTTATTTGATTTTCTTTGCCTGACATGTCTATCATATTTTATTTTCATTTAAAATTTTTTTAAAAATTATTTGCTTTTCTCATTATTAGTCCCTTAATAAAAATTAAGTGCTACAGAAATCAAAGAGAGGTTGGTAGTGAATTGAAACTAGTTTATTACTATTTAATAGATGAAAATACTAGAGAATAGCCAAAGGAATAAAGGACAGCTAAGTGTTTATACAATATTAAAGTTATACAGATAACCTGAATAAAATTGTATCTTCCCTAAAATCCAAACTACATATAAAGTATCTACACAGTGAAAAAACTTTTAAAAAAAGAACAAAAAGGGCCAGCAAGATAGCTCAGCGGACTAGGTGCTTAGGCAAACACAGGGACCAGGGTTTGGCCTTTGGTACTGAATGCTGTGCCAGCCCCACTCTCAGGCACGCTGAGGCGGAGGGGTGGCATGTGTCTGTAATCCAGCGCTGGGTAGGCTGAAAACAAGAGGATCCCTACGAGTCCGAGCTATGTAGTGAGACCCTGTACTAAATACATTAAAAAAGAGAGAGAGAAAACACATTAAAAAAAATTGTGACCAAACATAAGCACATAAATCTATTTTATCAATTAATGTAAATTGAATTACTAACAAGGAAAAAGAAACTTTTCATTTGGATCACAAAGGAAAAACCTTCTGAAAGCAAAAGAAAAACCTTCTGAAAAAGTGATTCAGAAGTACTAAAGAAAGTAAGTATTCTGAGCCTGACAACAAAGTAGAATTTGGGGTAAAGCCATTAACTACTAGGGCAAAGGACACATTCACAATATACAGTTTTAAAAGCTAGATTTTTTAATATAACAAACAATAGCAGCAATATTGAAAACAAAACTAGGTACCCTACCACTGCATTAACTACCAAACTGAGACTTCCAAACATTTTAAGAATTAAATATTGAAAGAATTTCACCTTCATGTGATTCTTCAGAGGATCCAAAAGATTGAAATGAATATTGCACTTTGGACAAGCTCTTGGAAAAGGTGCTCCATTTTTAGACTGATCTGATGAGGTATTTGCACCTAAAATAAATTCATGGTTCGAAACTCATCATACTTTAACTTACATAACCCTTAAGTTTTCAACAATATCCAAAATTTTTGTATAAATATTAGTAATTCCTTTTTTGTGAGTCAGACTTCATATTCACCTTTTGACGGCGTCACCTGGGGAGGTGTCTGGGGAGAAGATTTAACTGAAGGGAACACAGCTGGAGAATTTTTTCCAGGAACACTTTCACTGGGCTTAGGCTTTTTGGGGTTAACACTGTCTGCTTCAGAAGCAGAAGGTCGTTTTGATGAACACGAACTTTCACTGATACCTAGAATGATTTAAATATGAGAAAATTAAAATGCTTCTGAGCTAAATTACAAATAGCATAACTGAGTTGTATCATATAAACAATAGAAATTAAGTGATCTAAACCCAAGATGGGTAAAGAAATAACATGAACATTTCTTAACTATATGTATCCAAATTAATTTGCAAAACATTTTTACACAAAAATTGTACATAGGCTTCAAATAAACAAATATGTATGCAGATATTATAATAAAAGAAGCCAGATCAATGTATCACACAAGCAAAAGAAAAGTTAAAGCAGAAGATACTCTACTTACAAATGAATTGTCTTTAGATGCTTAAGCACATTAGATAGTATTTCAAAAATGACAGAAATAACTTTTATTTCTTCCAAAACTTAACACCCTTAAAATTTTTTATTTAATAACTTAAATTATGAATGTGTTATTTCTCTATCTAACAAACTGAAGAAAGGCCTTCTCTTGGCTTTAGCTAATTTTATTCATTTACTGCTATGCACGAAGTGATACTCACTTATATGAAAGGAGACCAAATGCAAGGAGTCATCATAAGGATTTTCTCCAGAGCTTAATGGGTTCATTTTAAAGAATAAAGTGGGCCTGTATGACAGAAGAACTCTTTTCCATTTTATTTATTAGACCCTTGCATAAAGTTGTTTGTAGAGGGATCTTATTCCTAAAAGTACTTTTCCATTTGAAAACAATTACCTAAAGCTAAAGTTTAGCCTTATTTTGAGCATTAACAAAAGAATGGGGATATTCAGGCTGTCACCAGGACAAGCAGACTCCTTTTGGAAACTTAATACACAATGTACCTTGTAAAAAACGACTACAAAAATGCACATCAAATATAACTTAATAACACTAACTGTACACTAAAAGTAGTAGCAAATATATTAGAAATATTCCAGGTCAGACATAAGAGATCAGGTCCAAACTGCCTGTCTTTCTAGTTACATGTTCTTAGCTTATTTCTCTGAATCTTAGTTTCTTTTTTTGGAAAATTATCTTTTATTGTACAAAACTGTTTTAGGGATACAAAAGATAACATTTAAAGCATTCCAACAAAATATCTATCACACAGATAGTATTCAATAATTACTGACAGCTACTGTCATTACTAACAAATATTTTATATCTTAATTTAGAAGGAAAAATTATTTCAACAGATTCACCTATAAGCACTTTAATAAAGGAAAGCACACCAGGCTTATACTAGTGAACTGATTATACCATCTGATTATACTAGTCAGAGTCTCTGTTTCAACCTTTGAGACAACATGAAATTATTTTACCCTGTTTTTAAAACATTTGATGACATGCAAATATACTACAGGTACATAAGAAAAGATTCCGTGTAATTATATTACCGGTTAGGTTACTTGAAAAACCAGTAATTTCTAGGATTTTGAACTAAGCAACTGAGTATGTAACAAGCTAGATGACAGAAACAGACTGTTTCAATATAAGACTATAAGAAATTGAAACATTAAATAATCACTCTGTATTTCTTTTGTGAATTACATATATTTGTTGTCAGGCTTGGGCTATTCCATACCCTCAAAAGAATTCCTTTTTTGCTAGTTAAAATCTAATTCTTGGTCAAAATCAAGCTCAGCTTCAGTCCTCTCCAAACCCCCACGATCTGCATAGATAGCAGTCTTTATTGGTCATGTTGCCAATCATATAGCACATCATTATTCACAATTGACACATAACAACCATTTATTATTAAGTTGTTTAAGTCTTATACATTAAATTTTAAAGCCAGATGTGGTGATACATACCTGTAATACTAGCTACATGGGAAGCTGAGGCAGAAAATCTAGTTTGAGGCCAGTGTGAGCAACTTAGTGGGACCCTGATTCAAAATTTAAAATTATATAAAGGTGGATTTAGTTCAGTGGTAGAGTGCTTGCCTAGCATGCACCAAGTCCTGGGTTCAATATCCAGCACCAAAAGAATTAGGAAAATAAAATGAAAGAGGTCCAGTAAGATAGCTCAGCAGACTAAGGGTCTGCTTAGGCAAGTGCAGGGATCGGGGTTCAATCCCTGACACCACAGGACAGACTGACCCTGCCCTTGGGCCATAGAGGCTGGGCGTGGTGGCATACACCTATAATCCCACTGCTGGAGAGGCTGAAACAGGAGGATCACTACAAGTCTGAGCTGCGTAGTGAGAGCCTGTACCAA
>NDGN011311494.1:0-11428 GCA_002564285.1 Tympanoctomys barrerae
CTTGTACAGCAATTAACCACTAAGAAGAATATATGCAGTGTGTTAACTATTGAAACTGTCCTATCGATTTGATTTGAAACTGTCTCATTGTTATTTGTTTATCAATAAAATTATGGCAAAAAAAGAATGGAGGAATAGATATATACATGAATGTACAGATATGTATGTATTCTGCTTGTAAGTATATAAAGAAATACAGAGAGTATAGAGAGAAACTAGTAAAAGTAGAAAGCAGGGGGAATACAGTAGATGACAAAAGAGTGGGAGTGAACCTTTTCACCATACACTTTTTAATATACTATTTTGACTTCAGTAATTGAAGCCAGTGTTTAAGGAAAGATAAAACTCCCAGGCCTGTACATGAATTCCCCTTGTATCAGCCACCACAGTCAGTTTCCTGAATGAGGACACGCAGGGAGAAAGGCCTCTTGAAAACAGACAAAAGGCAACATAAATGCTAACCTTACTGAATGTCATAGCATTTGCAGAGGCCGGGTCTAGAGCATTCTGCTGGATTCAGATCTTGGCTTTGCCATTTACTAGCTCTGTGACCTTAGCTAAGCACTTAATCTCACCATCTCTCAGTTTACACTTAGGAATCATATAAAACTTGGTGCAGTGATGCATGCCTATAATCCCAACCCTTAGAAGGCCAAGGCAGGAGGATTGCCACAAATGCAAGGACAGCCTTGGCTACATAGGGAATCCAAGGGCACCCTGAAATACATAGCGAGACCCTGTCTCGAAAAAACCAACCAACCAAAGAAATAACAGTGATATATATAGAGAGAACTACTACCTGCTAGGTTGCTAGCAGACGTAATACAAGAGGTAATAAAAGTGCTGAGCAGAGGGCGTAGCACACAGAGAATAGCTGCTATGTATTTATATAATTATTTTTTACTAGCAAACAAGCAAAAAACATGAATAAGCATAAGGAGAAAGATGTGCACACTAGAGCTATGAACTTTCTAGGCACAGACTAACAGTGGTGCAGATGCATAATTTCTCTGGGGCTATAGCTGATTATGACCTGGAGAGGAACTGGACCAATGTGAATAAAGATGCCTTGGCAAAAACACAAGCAAAACAGCTGAGGGGAGCAATGGAAAAGTTTAGCTAAATGGAAAAATAAGTGCAAAAGGTAAATTAATATAAGAAATAGTGCTCAGCTTCATGCATGATGAAAGAAATTAAGGTATCATTTGCATCCATCAGACTGGCTAAAGATTAAAGGCTGATTACATTTGGTACACACATAAGGTCACAGGGAAATGGAACTTCATACACTGTGAGCAGAATTTTGTTATTTATTTATGAATTTAGGACAAGGTCTACAGGGTCTACAGGGTCTTACTACGTAGATCAGACTTATAGTGATCCTCTTGTTTTCTGCCTCTCAAGTGCTGGGATTACAGATGCACACCACCATGCCCAGTCTCAAATGCGGGCTCAGTGTGCCCCGGGGGTGGGGCTGGCACAGCACACCAGGGATCAAACCCTGGCTGCTGCGCTCTGCCTAAGCAGGGGCTTTAATCCGCTGAGCTATCAGGTCGGCCCTTGTGAGCAGAACTTTAAATTAATGTTTTTTCTTAAGAGAGGGAAATGATGAGAGAAAATTATTCGAAACTTTAAATGTAAACACCCTTTAAATTCACAGTCCTACCACTAGGAACTTATCATATAGTAGTACAAAGATATATACACACATATATATGATTACTCAATACAGAATTATTCATAAGATCATTTGCTGATAGGTAGGGAATTAAGAGGGGAAGGAACAGGAAGGAGAAAGGAAGGAAAAAGAATTAAGATGCAATATATACACAGACCAATTCCCTGGGATGAACACAAACGTTAGGTACTGCAAACATGTGTTAATAAAAATTTAAAAATTATTTATAAAAGTAGGGAAAATAGGAACTAAAGTATCTATCAAGGGCTGGGGAGATAGCTCAGTAGAATAAGCACTTGCCTGGCAAATGCAGGGTCCTGAGTTCAATCCCCGGTACCACACACACACAAAAAAACCTATCAATACGGGGTAATAAACTATGGAATATGCAAATATGAAAGCAATGTAATCATTCTTACTTCCATACAAAAAATATTTACTGAGCATCTACTGTGGGGTAGAACATTATTCTAAAGACTGCACAGGGATCGACCTAGTAAAAAATTTCTCCACTATAGTACATACATTACCATGGCGAAACAGACAATATACAAAACAAAAAGTACATCTGAGAGTTAGTGGTAGGCGAGTCATTATTAATAGGAAAGGGGGATAGAAAACAATAGGGAGGGATGGATGATGAAATTTTCAACAAAGGATCTAAGCAAGGCATCAGAAAGAAGATGGCATTCAATAAGGACTAGAAGAAGTAAGCCATAAAAGATCTGTAAGACTATTTCAGGCAGAAAGAATAGCCCTGAATGAGATGGCTGGGCACATCCTCATGGGAGAGGATAATACTCTAAAGAATAAATCAAGTCACTGAACAGAATACAAAGTATAATGGCATTCATGTCTCAAACGAGAAAGGATACACATGCACTCGCACATGAATACACAGTATTTTGTACACACAGGAAACATGACAGTGGTCACTTCAGTGGATGCAACTTCTCTTTTATATCTTCCTTGTCATGTTTGAAAAACCATTTTTTCTAATCATGAATTTTGCATGAAAACAACTCAATCAAAAAATTAAGAAATGGGGGCCGGGGAGACGGCTCAGTAGAATAAGCACTTGCCTGGCAAGCGCAAGGGCCTGAGTTTAATCCCCAGTTCTGCCAAAAAAAAGAAAAAGAAAAAGAGAGAGAGAGAGAGAGAAAATTAAGAAGAAATTTTGTAATGTGGATAAATTAAGGACACTTGTCCTATCCATTTCTTTCGGTCTTAAAACTTAGCTGGTACAGTAGTCACGAATCACAGATGAACCCTTCTACAGTGAATAAACACAACAACCCCAGTAAACATTTTCAACATAGGTGACAGTTCATTTTCAGAAAGAAGATTTGTGCTACAGGAGACTCACACAGTGGACAGGAATTGTGGGAATACTCTAGGCCTTCGGTGTAGCCCAGCTAATGACCATAAAAAGCTGTGAAAGAGTCCACTGCCTGGTTTATTGTCTTTGCTCATTGTCAAAATATGTACTGATTTAATATGTTGAAGATCTTTCTTCTGTACTGGGGTCTGCGAAAGGAAAAGCATTCCTACACAAGGAAAGCACTAAGGGGGAAGATGTGCCTGACATCATTAAGATGCCTGAAATGCCCCAGGAAAAAGGACAGACTGCCTTTTAAATCCTAAATTACAGCATCCACAAAAGGTGTACAGCAATGAGTCTCAATAATGAGCAGACAGAGGAATGGTGAGGGTAGATGCCTAATCTCTTCTCTTCTTAGTGGTACTAGCTGGCAAAGTGAGCTGCTGTCACTGGTTACTTTTGTTGCCTTAGGCCAAGCCAACACAGTGAAGTCCCAAATAAATCCCAAAGCCAACACATTAAGTAAATTTCTTCCTTCCCCAACTCTCCTCCAGGTCTACTTTGTCATATTACATGATCCTATAAATGGAACATCTTATGTGGTGTCAGACTCCCTGCATTAGTTTCTCTGTTAACATTGATAATTATCTGGGTCACGTAAAAAAAAAAAAAATCAATGTCTTAAGTAGCTCTATACTCTCAATATTATTTTCTCTCGCCTCTTTGGAATCTATTGCTACAGGTAAACTCACTCTCTTCTGGACCATTAGTCTGTCCTTCTCTATGGCAGCTTTTTTTCTTTTTCTTCTTCTTCTTTCTGTAGTTGTTGTTACTATTGTTGCTATTGTATTGGGGATTGAACCCATGGCCGCAAGCATGCTAGGCAAATGATTTCTCACTAAGCTTCATCCTGGCTCTTTTTATTTTCAGACAGGTTCTCACTGAATTGGCCAGGCTGACCTTAAACTTGGGGTCTTCTTCCCTTGGCCTCCTAAGTAAAGGTGTGTGCCAGTCACACTAGCTCACAGGATCCTTACTTGATGGGAAAATATGCTCTAGAATTTTTGTTTTCTGTTGTTTTAGTCTGGTTTTTTTGAAACTACATGTTTACAATATATAACAAATCCATTCATTGTGGAAAGTTAGAACGTATACTGCGCATATCACACTTAATTCTTTTTACTTTCCCTTCCTTCCCTACTTTCATCTCTCGATTCCCATTCCTCTCTTCAAAAAGTCTGCCTCCTTGCTTCCTATTATCTTTGATTTTATTCTTTAAATTATTTACACCTTGGGGTTCTCATGTAGTACAATCTCTCCTTTAAAAATACATACACACATACATGTTTGTATATTCCTTATCCCCCTTCAGAGATTTTCTTAAGTCACAGTTACTTTTCTCACATTGCTGAGACCAAATGTCCAACACCCAAAGTTAATAGGGGAAAGGTTTCTTAGCTCACAGTTTGTAGAGGTTTTAGCCCATAGCTGACTGGCTCCAAGGCAGTGTGGCACATGGCAGAGGCAACCGTTCATAGTGGCAGAAGATAGCAGAAGCAACAAGAGCAGAAAGGCAAGGCTCTTTCGTCCCTTATATTGCATGCAGGGTTTAGCACTCACACACTTAGTCCTAGCCGGAACTATGGCAAACCAATCAGTGGGCTGATTTACTAATCACACGCCCTCAATCCCAGCATCACAACTCTAGATTCAGTTACCTCTGAAAAGCCCTATGTCCACATGAGGCTTTGGGAGGCTACTGAGATAAAAACCCTAACACCTTACTAGCAAAACTTGCCCAAAGAGTTATCTACACCAGAGCTTAGCTAAGAACAGCTCGTGGGTTGAATCCACATAGACATCTGGGTTTTTTGTTTGTTTGTTTAAAATGTATTTGGTTGTTATAGGGTCTCACTACATAGCTCAGACTCATAGTGATCCTCCTGCTTTCAGCTTCCCCAGCACTGGTATTACAGGTGTGCGTCACTATGCCTGGACTCTGGCCAGCTCATCCTGCTCTGGGGGTGGGGCTGGCATGGCACGTGGTGCTGGAGATCAAACTGTGGTCTCTGCATTTGCCTAAGCTTGCCTAACCAGGCACTTTAGTCTGCTGAGCTATCTCAGTGACCTCTAGCCATCGGTGTTTTTGTAAATTAAGTGTCATTGGGATAAGCCACACACCTTCATTTAAGTACTATCTGTGGCTGCTTTCATACTACAAAGTGTAAGTTGTAATAGAGATCCAATGGCCTAAAAGCCAGGGATTTTTACTATCGGGCCTTTTAGAGAAAAGTTCTGGTACAGCTCACTGCCTCCAGTTTCCTATTGTCCATTTATCTTTTCTCCTACTCTGGTCTAGTGTCTCTTTAATACTTCTAGTAAAGTTGCTTATTAAAGTCACCAACTATAGCATGTTACCAAAACCAAAGGCCACTTTTCATCCACTACCCTCTCCATTATCACTCTCCTTCAAACACTGAACCCTTTTGGCTCCTGTGACAAAATTCCTTCCTGGATTTCCTCTTGGGTCTTGAGTCTTCCTTCAGGTACCTCTGTTGGCTTTCTCTCCACTAATCAACCTCAAGGTTTTATCCTAGGCTCCTTCTCGTATTACCAAAGATTCTTATTTTTATTTTTATTTTGCTGTACTGAGGATTGAATTTGGGACCTTCAGCTTGCCAAGAAGGTTCTTATGCCGCTGAGCTATCTCCCCGGCCCTCATTACCAAGGATTCTTGATCTACTTAGATTCTATAGGTCCTTCTGGGATCTAGCCCATTTCAGGATAATTTTCTATTTTACTAAAATACAGTTTTCAAAGTATAAAAGAATTATGTGCTTTTTTATTAATGTATCTATTAACGCACTAAAAAAGATCTAGTCATGGGTCTAAAAATTATTTTCTAGTTCTACAGTAATGAAAATGTACATACTATTTTAGGATCTCAACAACAACTGCAATGGATATGAAAATATCTTCATTTCTATGGGTGACAAAACTACAAATAATTAAATTATTATTTTGGCTTGAGGCCTCCATTCAAAATGGAAGAAAATAATACACTTCAGTGTTTAGTAAAAAGAAGAGATATCTTTCCTATTCAAGTTCACAGACTCCCTGAATTCTACTAATGAATCTTTGTCAGTTTCTTAGACCTCAGTTCCAGGTTAAGAACCTCTTCACTAGAAAGTCTCAGCCATTCCCATGGCTTCAGAACCACTGCACGCTAAAGTCAACCTTGTTTGTTCTTCCAGGCCAGATTTCTTTGAGTGCATTCAGACTTATACATACAACCTCTTATTTGCCATCTCTACTTAGATACAAACCCATTCCTGAACTCTTGGATTTCCCTTCCCTCATTTTTTTTTTTTAAATAATAAAATTTTATTTTTTCCAAATGTACACCTGGTTGAGCCTATTCATCATGCATCTTCACCAGCAGCAGGGGTACCTCCACCCTTGGTATTTCTGGTATAAATAACTTGAGCTCTGTGCTCTGAAACCAACTTGATAAGCCCTTTACTAAGGAGCTCCTGAAGGGCTGCTCTGGCCAGTGATCCACGGATCTTCGTCTCTCTGAGACCACAGCAGACGTTATGAGTTTATAGTTGGGAACTTCCCTACAGAGTTTGTCGTAAGTAGCTTTATCAAACAGAACCAAGTTGTTGAGCTTGTCCCAAACTTTGCCTTTGGACCACTTCTTCTTTTTGGCCTTGCCCCCAGCTTTGTTCACTGGGTCTTTGTCTTTCTTGGCTGAATTTCCGGCATCTTTCTTCTTGTTGTTGTCTTTGGGTGGCATCGCAGAGCCCAGAGAGCAGCGGCAACCACTGCAGGCCCGTCAAGATGTCGGACAGAAAGCTCCCCTCATTTTTTTGAGACAGGATCTTACTGTGTAGTTCAGGCTGGCCTTCAGTTCACTATGTAGTCCAAGCTGGTCTCAAACTCAGTGATCTTCCTGCCTCAGCCTCCCAAATGTTGGGATTACAAGTGTGTGCCACCATGCCCAGCTCCCTACCCCTTTTTGATAACACTCTCAGTAAATGGATGACCAAACTCCAAATTGCTTAAGGCATACTCATGAGGCCAACCTTGATACCACCTTCTTTTCCTAGCTTTCAATAAATCCTTTGGACTCTACCTCCATGCATCAAATCTATCCACCTCTTCCCATTCTGCACAACACTTCAGGCCATAAGTCTTTTGAACTGTTGCAACAATTTCCTAGATGGTCTCTTGCCTTCCCTTCACACTGCCTCAACCATTCATAACACAATAGCCAATATTCTTATTCTAAAAATACAAGTAAATTTATGTTACAACCTCATTTAACAACTTTTCAAAGGCTTTCCATAGTCTCAGGATTAAAATGCAACCTCCTTATCATGGTTTAGAAAGCCTGGAGGGAAATCAGCCTAACTTGCCCCTCCCACTTCATCTGGTGTCTTTCTCCCTCCTCGCTTTCTACCCTCCTAATGCAGTGATCATTCCATCCCTACAACACACTAAGGGCTTTCTTACTAAGAGCTTCTGAGCACAGAATTACCTCTGCTTAAGTGCTCTGCTCTATGTTCCTGGAATGGCTAACTGAACTGCACCCATCAAGTCTCAGCTTAGATTTCACCTTCGCAGACAGACCTTCCCTTGATTACTCTACTTAGATACCTGGGTGATCCTTTCACAGTACTCTCTTTCTGCCTTCTTAGTAGTTTCCTAATCTCATAACTATGTTTATTTGTTTACCTGTTTGTCTCCTCCCTTCTGTAAAAGAGAACACTAATAAGAGCAAGGGCCATTTTACTTACTACTATATATCTAGGGCCCAGCCCCAAGTAAGTAGACACATTCAATATGTATTTGTTAAATGAATATGGTCCTTGCACTGAAAGCATTTTCTATATAGGGCAGTAGGACACACAAGACCTTCCTGAAAATACCTGGTAGAGTGATGCCATGATTCTACTCAAGTTTTTTAATTAGTGATTGTCTAAAGAAATTGTGCTCTGGGCTTTATTCTGAGAACAATTTAAGATAACTGGAGAAAATATGAGTAAATAAAGGGCATACATAAAACAGAATAATATAGAAGTATATACACTGGTACCTTGGTTCATGAACCTGATTCTTTTCATGATTCTGGTCACAAACTGAGTTGGATAAGAACCAAATCAAAATCAATGGTTTGGTTCAATGTTAATCTTATGGGGAAAATTGATTTGGTTCTCCATCAGTTCAGTTTGCAACCAGAATCATAAAGAAGATTGAGTTTGTGAACCAAGGTACCACCTATACAGAGTAGCCAAAGAAACTTAGGGAATTCAGAAAATAAATTTGGTAGCTAAGAATGAAACACTCCTATTAGCAAAGGAAATGTAACTACAATATTATCATTGAGGCCACAGGACAGGAAGATGGCATTAATGACTATGAGAATTCTGAGGAAACAGGTGATACTTCTAAACTGAAAAAAGACAATAGGCTGAGCATGGTGGCATATGCCAATAACTTCACACTTTGGAGGCTGAGGCAAGAAGATCACTGTAAGTTTGAGCCTAACTTGGGCTACATAGTGAGTTCAATGTCACCCTGGACAATATAGACCATGTTTCAAAAAACTAAAAAAAAAAAAAGAGGGCTGGGGAGATAGCTCAGTGGAATAAGTGCTTGCCTGGCAAGTACAAGGTCCTAAGTTTGAACCCTGGTACCACAAACAAACAAACAAACAAACAAACAAACAAAAAAACTGTAAGGGCCGGCCAAATAGCTCAGCAGACTAAAGTGCCTGTTTAGGCAGAGCACAGGAACTGGAATTTGATCCCCAGAGTGCCATGCTGGCCCCACCCCCAGAGCATGCTGAGACAGCTAATGAGACTGGGTGTGTTGGTGCGTGTCTGTAATCCCAGTGCTTGGAAGGCTGAAAACAGGAGGATCGCTATGAGTCTGATCTGTAAGACCTTGTAGATCTTGTACTAAATACATTCACACACACACACACACACACCAGCAATCCCTTCTTCTACTCTGAAATTATGATTAATCCCACATAGTTCACTCTTCCACATATTTTTCTCTAAAGTTCTTGATCAATTCAGTCTTGCACCTCTGAGAGTACCAAGTCACGTCTTAAGACACTTTTGGTTGTCACAGACAGTGGAGAGGCTATTGGCACCTAGTGGGTAGAAACCAAGGATGATACTAAACATCATATGATGCATAGGACAGCCCCACCTGGGCTGATTTACTATCAAAGTTGGATCTGCTGCTCTAGAGGAGTACGTGATCCCTCTAGTGGAGTCATGGAATATGACTGCTATGCATATGTATCTCTCTGGTAGAATATAAAGAGAACTGAAGAGTAGAACTGAAGACAAAAGAGTAGGTAGAGAGATTTACTTTGTAAGTATACATACACTCTTGTACTTTCTGAGTACTGTAAAAAATATAACCATCAGGGTTAGAGATACAGCTCAGTAGCATAAGCACCTGGTTGGCAAGCACAAGGTCCCAAGTTTGATTCCCAGTACCACACACACACAAAAAAAATCTCTCTCTCTCTCTATATATATATGTATATCATTATATAGTCAGTGTGGTTCATGAGTATCATTTTATAAGAGTACTTTCAACTCATGGAACACTACTAAATAGAAAAACAAAAAGACCTAGGTTCTGGAATGCATCTTAAATTAAGAGTTATAAAATCTGCATTCTATTACCTCACACTGCAGATCCTAAACATGATCATTAAATTCTGAACTTCTGTCCTCCTACAGAGAATGGGAAGATGATGTGCCCTACTCAATGCACACAGAACTATGAAGGTCAAATGAGATTATGTAGGTGAACTACCCTGCAAACTACTAAGAGCTATAAAAACACATGTAATTATTGATAAAGGTCCTAGCATTACTAAAGAACAAGACTAGAAATGGTATAAAACCTTTAACTTTATTCCTATCCTAAATTATATATCTCTTCTTTATTATTGGCACTTTAATTGTTCTGTTAATAGTACTGAAATCTTCCATTTATGCTGCCTACTCTAAGATGAGAAATAACTCAACATAAAGGCCTTATTATGAGGCAATAATTATGTAATGACTTGCACAATTATACCAAAGGTTAAAAAGAGGAAAACCTTCTTCTTATATCACTTGATTTGCTACAAAATAAGTTGAGAAGAATTTTGCTCAGCTACATCTCAAAAATAATCCTATGACTTGATGCCTTAATAGGAAAAGGATGGTAAAAGCATTCATCAATATATAACATGCCTTGTTGAATTACCAACTTTCGTCTAACAGCTGGGCCATGTGAGCCTAAGCCAGAAAGCTGTCTCTTACTCATTAAATCATTGACTCATAAAAACAGCACCTTCAGTATTCATCTCTTCAAATGGCAAGGACAGTCAATATGTAGGAGCTGCCAGCATAAATGATTAATACCGAGGGTGTTATAAAATTCTCTAGTTTTAGCAATTATGAGCTTAATAAGTGTGTGCAAGAGCTGAATGAGAGAGGCATCAGTCACCAGAAAAGAAAAAGGAAATTGTAGGTGTCTTACGTGATATACTTGTTATAGAGGATGAAGGCATGTTCAATGTTGCCTTCTTCAGAGTAAATGGATGCCATTCTAATCATCTCAACTCCAGAGCGGAAGTAGCGACGGGGTGGAATGTCTTCATTCACCTCCACTGTACTGCCCAGCTGTGAGAGAGCCCTCACCCGGTCTTCGGGTGGGAGGCTCACATCTCCATGGTCAGACATCAGGACCAAGAAGTTCTGAGACAGAAAACAGATGACATAAAACCATGGCCCACATCATCCCAGCACAGTTTAGCACAGAGTATATCTCCATCTTAAGAAATTAGAGAGAAAAAAAATAGCACATCTGTAGCTCAGATCAAGTAAGGTGTTTCTTCTACAAGCTGGTGGTGACTCCTCAGGAAACCTAATTACAATGCTGAGACGTTGGGAGACTCAAAATCCACAATCCTTGCTCCATAATTAAGTACAAGGAATATAACCATATCAGGTCATGGGGGGATTTAATCTACCCCTCAAGTGAGATCTTCCCTGGCCTTAGGTGTCCCTGCCTAGAGCAGCATAAGTGCAGACAGTACCTTACACTTTCCCCTTTCCTTCTCTCAGCTACCTACTTCCATTTACCCCACTACCTGAGAGTGCGGTCAACTTTCATGAGGACTGCTCAGTGACTTCAATTTGCTAGTTCTGTTAACCTAAAAGTAACTAACATTTTCTGTGGTAGTCTTTTTCATATTTGAATGGTCTATTCACAATCCTAACTCTGCTCTATACCAATCAGCCTGAAACATCATTGATTATTATTCTGGCAAGATATTTAGATGATTTTTTTTTTTTTTTTTTTTTTTTGTATTTTTAGGGAAGGGTCTACAGGGTGTTCAGGGTCTC
>NDGN011311540.1:0-13439 GCA_002564285.1 Tympanoctomys barrerae
TTTCTTTTTCTTTCTTTCTTTCTTTCTTTCTTTCTTTCTTTCTTTCTTTCTTTTTTTTTTCTTTTGTATTGGGGATTGAACTCAGGACCTTGTGCTTGCCAGGCAGACAATTAAGCTGCTATCTCCAACCCCAGTGTGTTTTTTATATAGAAGGCTTCAGATGGGATCCCCCCATTTGACATGTAAAGGGGACAGAGCTGAGAGAAATGGCAAGGCAGAACTTGCAGAGCATCCAGAGATGCTTTCCTGATGTTCTTTGGAAAAATACAGAAGGTGCAGATAATCTTATTGGCTAAAATCCCCTGTGAGCCTCGGGGATTAGCCAGCTCTGATCCCTCGGCTCTTTTGCAGCAAACGTATTTAAATTCCCAGCCTGGGCCTGCAGGCGCTCAGATGGCGAGGGCGCTGCTGTGTCTGTGCAGCGTGGCTTCCTTGGGCTGTGCGGCCCCTGTGCCCTTTGCCCAGGTGTTCACAAGAGCTGGGCCACATGGGTTTTGATGCCGCTGCATGGGAACTTGGCTCTTTAAATCAAAGGCACTTGTATTTAAGAGAACCTTCCACTGGTAGGAAACCAGGCTCCTCTGCAGCTTAGCAAAGGGAAGTGCAAGTTTTGGCAAAGCAGTATCATACACAGGCATAACAGCATTACTTACTCGGGACTCCAGACACCAGCCGCAGGGGGCGAAGTACGCGGAAAGCCCTCAGCGCTTTCACGTCAAATCCAGCGCCTTTCCCTCCTAGAGCATTTGCCCCGTCTGCTTTGGTTGCTTGTTCTAAAATTGCACTAAAAAGCCTAGAAAAGAGGGTAAAAAAGAGGTGTCAAGACGGGGTTTTGTTGTCCTGTTGGGGCTCTGATTGCTACATGAAGCCTGAACTAGCAGAGTTTGCAGGCTCCACAGGTGCGACCACGGGAGGAGCCACAGCAGCTGCAGGTGACAGTCCCTCACGGGGGCATCACCTATGTTGAGAGTGTCACTACAGCTCACAGAGTGCTGGGCTGTAAGTAAGGGGCCCCTTTGCCATCTGAAAGGCATGAGAACACATCTGGTTTTGGGCAAGTTGGGGATCCTGGATACAATGTAAATCAGGAGGCTTGTGCTTTTTGGGGTACCCTCTGCCCCACTCCTCCATGCTCCCTTTGCCATGAATGTCAGGAGCCATCTATGCTCTCTGCTTGCCAACTCTCTTCCTCCTAACAAGCCCCTCCTTCCGGTTTCTTCCAGGGACACATAAATGATATCACAGAAGTCTGCTTTGTGCCGGCACCTAACAGCTGCTCAGCAGCTACATGCTGAAAGGATAAGCAAATGACTGCATGATTCAGTGAAAAGTTGCAAGCAGGGAGCAAAACCACACTCCGAAGCACTGGACTGAGATGGAGATTTCAGCTCAGACACTTCCGGTCTATTTTTACACCCATTTCTCTAATCACATGAAGACCTACTATGTACTGGACCCTGATCTAGACCCTGGAGCTACAGCAAAATGGGGCAAAGCTCTCACCTTCATAAGACAGGCAGAAACTGAGCAATCAGTAAAGAGATACGGTATGTTTGGAGAGTGGTGAGTGCTAAGACAGGAAGGTGCAGGTGAGGAGAAGCCTACGTTGATGGGGGAGGGGTCCTGTTCCTATAATGCTGGGAATGGAGCTCTGTGCTGCTGACATTGGAGCAGAGATCTAAAGGAAATAAGAGCGTGCGCCTGTAGCTGTCTAGGGTGACTGTTCCAGACTGAAGAGTTGGTGCTGGTGCCCAAGGAATGGGCAGGAAGAGGCACAAGAGGCCGCCAGTGTGGCTGGAGCAGACAGGTGAAGGTCAGAAAGATGGGAAGTTAGAGAAGAAAGAGGGAGCCCCAAGCGGTACTTGCTTTCTCTTAGGTGGAGACCACTGGGGATCTTGGGCAGAAGAGTGACAAATCTGATTAAAGTTTTAAGAGTCACTCTGAAGTTGAAGGAGAAAAACAGCCTGCAGCAGGCCAGCCCAGAAGCACACCCTGTGATAGTCCAGGTAGATCGGGGTGGTGCTAAGGTGGTGAGATGGAGGCAGCTGTCGGCTTTATTTTAAGGTAGAGATGATGGGGTTGGCAAGTGTGAGCACAGAGAGGTAGACAAGATGGTCCCAACATTCTGCTTGAGCAGCTATAAGGATGAGCAGTGCTGCAATGGGCAGCAGGGGCTTGACTGCAGCCTTTGCAGATTGGAGCTGTTGAGTAGGCACCCGAAAGGGAGGGAGCTTGAGGTGCCTCTATTATATCTGGAGTTCTGGAGGGAAGTCGAGGCTGGAGCGCAAAACTTGTTAGTTGTACAGATTCTATTTAGGGCTGGATCATGCAAAATCAGCCAGGAAGCTGCTGAAGAAGGTAAAGAGATGAAGAGAATGAATACGGGCTCCTCCAACACCGACAGGCAAACAGAGCAACAAAAGAGATGGATAAGGAGCGACTTGTGGGGCTGGGGAAGAAGAGGAGAGAATGATGTTCAGTGAGAAAAGTGGTCAGCCATATGGTGAGGCTTAATTCTGGCCAGTGCTGCAGACAGCATGGATGGGAAGCTGACCTGGAGACTTGGCAAAGCGGAGACCACGGAGACCTAGAAACACCCAGCTGATGGACTGACAGGGGCAAAAGCTAACATTAAAAGGTTAAGACAGAGTGGAGGAGAAGCTGGGGACAGTGACCACAGACAGTGGAGGAGAAGCTGGGGACAGTGACCACAGACAGAGTGGAGGAGAAGCTGGGGACAGTGACCACAGACAGTGGAGGAGAAGCTGGGGACAGCAACCACAGACAGCTCTCTCCAGAAGACAATGTAAGCCATGAATGTAAGCCACATATGTACTTTAACTTTTCTAGTAGCCACACAATAAAAGGAATAACGAACAGGTGAAATGAAGTTTTGTAATGTGTTTTTATCTAACCCAATACATTTTTTTAAGTGCTTAATCGTCCCTTTTGGTTTACATCGTTGGAGTATGCCGTGTAGTTCGCGCTTACAGCAAACCTTAGTTCAGATTACTCACATCTGAAGTGCCGAACAGCCACATAAGGTGCCTGTGCAGACAACACTTTTGGGGAATTTGACTGTAAAAGTGAGCAGAATACCAAGGATGGTTATTAAAAGTGGGCGTGGAGTCAAGAGTATCTTCATGGGGAGACCACATGGTGTACCTGTCATGATGGGAGTTATCTAACAGAGACAGAAAGCTTGATGGCCCAGAAGCAAAAGGAAACAATTCCTGGAAGAACTGATGTCCTTTAGCAGGCGGGAAGGGGATGACTACACACTGAGGGTGTTGCCTCAGGGGCAGGGGCGGAATCCGGTTCAGCTCGCAAGCCACACTGGAAATGTACAGATGGGACTATGGGCAGAAATGAGTATATTTGTTTTCTCACAAAAAGAGGTACCAAGGTCAACAGCTGAAAATGTGAAAAAAGGAAGAGGATACTAGAAGCTTGAAGGCAAAAGCATGAAAGAATCACCTACAAAGGTAGAAGAACAAGCAGAGCAAGAACATGAGGTGGGGCAGGTGGATATCACCAAACGCCCGGCTTGACGCTGGAGGTCATAGTGTGCAGTGAGGCGAGGCCTGGCTCTGTGGATTTTTCTACCCTTGCCAGGCCCATGTAAGACTCTATCAAGCTGTATTCCATTAGGACTGGTGTTTTTCTAGGTGAGCAAACAAATGAAGAGAACAAAAAAGTTGCGTAGACACTCCTGTGAGTTGCTGTTGTGACAGAGTGTGACATTTAAGCTGGTCAGAAGGGGGATGGACAAGAGGGCAGAGAAACAGAGGGAATGTGGTAGGACGCATGAAGGGTAGGGGTCTTGGTGCAGGAAGGAGAAAGATGGAAAGGGAGGTGGGGTTAGATAGAGAGCGAGATGGTGGGTCTGGGATCACAGGGAGGCTGCAGGCGTCAGTTATGACAGGGATGTCAGCCATAACCTGGGGAGCAGGCAGCTGAGTCCAGGTGTCTTCTCCAGATCCTTGGAGTAGACATCAAAAGCCAAGAAGTCAAGGTGAGCTGAGGCCACATCTTCAGGGGGTACGGAAGGGGCCCTCCCCATCTCCATAGGAATGAGGCCACTGGGCAGGCAACATGCTGCTTCCTGAGAGGCTACAGGACAGTGAGGAGCTGGAGGGAGAACCAGACAGGGAAGAGAAGGCCCAGAGACCAACCAGGCTGAGGACTTCAGACATGCATTCAGTTACCTGGTTTGTAGGGAAAGTTTTGCTGGAATTCAGGTACACAGTTCATTTACCTATCACCACATTCCTGCTGCTGCAGCCGATTCCAGAGGAGGGAAACAGATCACAGGTCTCACGAATCTGAGAGCGGCCTCTGGCCCTTTTAAGACAATATCTGGTGACCCCTGAGTTAGGGGCTGTCTGTGGGGAACAGAGGGTGCAGTCGGGCGGGAAGATTTCAGGAGTTAAGATGAGGTAGGAAAGGGCCAAGAGCCGAGGCCACATAAGCAAGACGGGCATAAGCCTGCAGGAAGAGGCAATCTGGGATGCTGGGCTTCTGAAAAGAAATTTTGTCAAGAAAGACAGGGGCCAGTGCAGCAGGGATGCTTTCTGTCCTTTGGACCTAGAGATGACTCTTTAGGGTCACTACCAGAGAGCGTGTGAACAGTCCTGTTTCTGCCTTATTGAGGCCTGGGTTGGAGGTAAAAGCCCAGACAGAAGAACTGGGTCACCGTACTACATCTGAATGACAAGCCTGGACAGCTTTCATTCTTAAATGTATGATAGGCCTGTGCTTCTGCAGAAACTCACAGTCCAGGGTCTGGGCCTAGGAACAGGACAGCAGGTGTGGCTGGGGGCTTAGCTCTGTGGGAGCTCAGGGCCACACAAGGCTGGCACGGAGGCAGGTGGACACCCTGGGCTTCAAGGCTGAGCTGCATGCCTGGTTCCTAACGTTTCCAATCCATGTTTCATAGAGCAGCTTCCCTTCTGTGTGTTTTAGGTATTGGCCCTCTGAGTGAGACTTTGTTTCAACAATAGATTCTGTACTTATGATGAAGATTTGTGTGGCTTGTATGAGGTTTTGGCTCATTGAGAGAGAGTGAGAGAGCAAGAAAGGAGAGTAAGAAAGAGAGTTGAGAGAGCAAGAGAGTAAGAGAGTGAGAAAGTGAGAGACAGAGACAGAGAGAAAGACAGAGAGACAGAGACAGAGACAGAAAGAGGGGCACGGGGATGCAGCCGAGGGATAAAGCATGTGCCTAACACATGTGAGGTCCTGGGCTCCACTTCCAGCACCAGAAAAAATAAAATACAGCTACATAAATAAATAAAATTAAAAATATCAACAACTGTGGCCCCACTATATCTAACATCTTTCAGCTCTTAGATTTTTTTTACTCAGCCTGCCGATGAGATGGTTTCATGTTAGCTGGATTCCTATGCCTCAGATTGCAGACAAAAGTCATGAGGATGGAGAAGGGGCTTTCGTTCTCTGGGAGGGCAACGTTCTTTCCACTGAAATCTAGATCCCTAAATCCTGAGGAAATCAAGAGCAGTTTTGCAAGTTGGTCAAACAAGAGTCCAAATCCAAACCAGATTTTGTTCCTAGTATTTTCCTGGAAGAAAGCAATATGCTTATTGGAGTACAAGATGTTCACTAAATATTATTCAGTAAAGGGAGCAGAGATTACTGTCTTCTCTTTTAACCCTTACTGCCAGCTTGAGACTTTTTATGAAGTGTTTGATTTTAATTTTGAAGGGGTAGAAAGCTCATAAATGGGTGTTGGAGACATTCTTGGCTTGGGGGCCTGGTGTGCTTCTGCTCAGTGAGGCGGCGTGAAGGTGAAAACAGGGCTCTGTGTTCCCTGTTTCCCAAGCCTTGGGCTCTGATGGGGGCACTTGGCTGGGATTTCAAGAGAGCTGAGCTTGGCAGTACTGCAGTAGAGCACTGAAGCCCTCTCTTCTCTCTCTCTCTCTCTCTCTCTCTCTCTCTCTGTATCTGTCTGTCTGTCTCTTTGTCTGTCTCTCTGTCTGTCTCTCTCTCTCACCCCCCTCCAGTACTAGAGATTAAACCCAGGGTTTCGCCTTGAGCTACATCCTCAGCCATATTTTATTTTATATTTTGACACAGGGTCTTGCTAAGTTTTCCAGGCTAGAATTGAATTTATGATAGTCCTGCCTCAGCTTCCCAGAGTGCTGGGGTTAGAGGTGTGCATCACTGTGCCTGGCCACATCAGAGATTTTAACATCCTCAAGAAGGCTCAGAGCAGCAGGCCTGCCACCTTAGTGACAAAGTACGTGACAGAAGAGTTTGCGACGGGCAGAATCTCTTGAGGGAGGATCTACTGAAGAGCCTTCATGTTCTGACTTGGGGCAGGGGTAGATGGCTGAAGGGCCGCTGCAGTGCCTGCACTTACATCCAGTGGTCCTACTGTTTTGCTTTGGAAAGGAAATGCCTCTTGACATACGCCACCAGAATAGGAAGGCAGGGGTGCGTGCATGTGTGTGTGTGTGTGTGTGTGTGTGTGTGTGTGTGTGTGACTGTATCAGGCAGGCAAGCTGGCCTTCTTCCAGGGCAAGTCAGACTCCTCTTCTGATTTGTAGGAGGCCAGCAAAAGCCACGGTTAGAGTAGCTACGGATAGTGGCTGAGGAAAGCAGCTGCTTCCAGAAGAACCTGGGAAAGCCAAGCGCTAGCCATTCAGCATTGTAAAGGAAGCAGACAAAAGGTACACTGCTGGAGAGAGATGGTGAGCTACACGCCAGGGCATGGGGGCCTATTCATGTAGCTAGTGGATGGAATCTAGAATGGATAGAGAAGCTCTAAGTCCCATGCCTCTGGAGAAGAGAAACTAGAGGTGACAGATGGTCATACGTAAGACCAAGAGGATCAAGCCCTGAGTTGTGAACCACAAGCCCTCCCTACCAGAAATCCCACTCAAAGGTCCCCATTTTTCATGTCTCCACTTCCCAAGAGTGGGGCAGAGCACAGAGTCCAACCCAACTCCTGTAAGCAGGGGAAGAAAATCTAATGTCTTTGCCTAAACCAAATGTATCTCGTCAATCTCCCCATCTTTCTGCTGGCCCCAAAGTGTCAGCTCGTATTTCTGAGACTCTATTCTAGGCATGCCCTGCAGGCTCCTCCAGAGATGGAGGCCTTCAGGAAGAGGCTGGGCTTAAAAGGACACAGAGAGGGTCAGGGAGATAACTCAGGGGCATAAGTGCCTGCCTGGAAAGTGCAAGGTACCCAGTTTGATCTCCAAAAAAAAGTACCAAAAAAAAAAAAAAGAGTACCTACTTCAGGACCTCTATTGTGGTTCACTGAGTTCATTCAAGGCATTTGTTTAGATTTATTCTGGCATGAGCAGAAGCAGCAAAACTTAACATGTCACCTATCCATCCCCCCCAAATGAGTCCCTTGTAGAGAGATCTACACCTAACTAATAACAAGTAACCATAGTGCTCTTCGGGTCACCCAAACATCCTTAGTGTCCATGTGGCCAAAATGCATCACTTATCAGCCAGGCAACATGAGGACAACACAAGATGAACCTCAAAACAGCTCCACACAACCCTCACGAGCATCCAGATGGCCACAGGCAAGGAAATAACTTGTGAATGGTCTTGATCTGCTCTTGTGTTATTTCCTGCAGGACCAACCAGGCACTCTCCCAAGATAATGAGTTGCTTGTCTCTACTTCCCATGAGTTGGGCAGAGCGCACACAGTCCAACCCAACTCCTTCTGTAAACACGAGAAGAAGATGTAATGTGTCCATGGTGAGTATCCCAGAGAACTTCACAGTGGCCTGCGTGTCTACTGAGATGGCACAGAAGGACTCGCCCTAACAGCTTCCTGGGATAAGAGCCTCTCAACAGCCTGCCCTTGACACTGAAGCTTACTGGGATTGGGGGGAATCAGAGCAGGGTGGCCGCTGGGCTGCAAGTGACACTGGGTTGGCTTGAAGGAGGCAGCCTTTTTTGATCAGGAGGTGCTGTAAAGGTGGCCTCCTTCTATAACACATATGAGTTGTTGGAACTTCATCCACTCTACCTTGATGAATTATATTTTGCACAGCATATGGGAGCTGTTAGGTACAAATGTTTTGTGGAGAATCTTTTCAAGAAATCAACCATTTCTTGATAAAGATATCTTCACTTCAAAATTTTATTTAAGATTCTCGACACTGCTTTTTTTTTTTTTTTTTTTTAAGCTTGTAAAGATGTCCTATGCTAACATGCAGCAGCATTTGGGGGACGATCCCTCTGGTCTGAGTTCTGTTGCTCATCACTGTGGCCTTTCAGAGTTACCTGGCTTCTCACCCAGCTGTGCTGATCATCCTGGTTTCTTGGGGTTGCAGTACAAAGCCAATGTGGAGGTGAGAATGGGGGCGCACTATGTATGGGCACCCTGGGCACCCGCCTTACCCTGTGCCCTTGGGCTGCATGCTCCCGGGCAGGCTGACCGATCTACTCAGTGACACAGTGGGGAAACTGGTCAGGGGCTTGCTGGGTCAGATGTAGCAGAAGAGGAGATAAAACCATTTAAATAACTCAATTTCATGGAGGACTTTGGTTCCATTAAGACCACTCAGATTCAAGTGTGTGCATGTCTCTATATGTGTTTATGTACGTGTGATATGTGCATGTAGATGTGTGTTTTCCCATGCTCTTGCATGTGAGAGCAGTGGTAAGAAGCATCTTAGATAACAACTCCTCTCTCTCTGGAGAAAGCCTGAATTTAAAGTGATTGTTAACAAATCCTTTCAGTGTGTTTGAAGGCAAGCACAGCTACATCCAAATAAAAAGGAGATATGAATACAGAAGGGAAAAATAAAACATATGAGTAGGTAAGGTAAAGGACAGAAGGAATACAGCAATACTTACCCTACAACCACAATGATAAAATCTAGTAAATTCCAACCATTGCGGAGGTAAGCATTGGGGTGAAACAGAAGTCCATAGGCGATAACTTTTAAAAATGCTTCCACAGTAAAAATTATGAGAAAGAGATATTCCACTCGTTCCTAGGAAACAAAAATAGAAAAGAGAAAAATAAATTGTTAGGTTAGGGATTTGGAAAGCTCTGAACCAGCAGATTTCATAAGCATAGTCATGTACCACCAAATGATGTGTCAGTCAACTTCAGTGGTACCTTGGGTCATGAGCTTAAATCCTTCTACAATTCTGGAAAAGATGGCCAGGTTTGTGCCCCGGTGGGAAAGATGGCTTTGTTCACTGCCCAGTATGGAGTTTGAAAACAAAAACACAACTTTCTAAGTCCTTCTGTTTGTGAACCAAATTGTTTGCAAACAAATACGTTCATGAGCTGAGGTACCAGCGCAGAGAATATGCACACAACAGCGGCTCCCAACGATTCTGCTACTGAGTGCCACTGGCGCCATCCTAGTTTGCATAAATTCACTCTATGATGTCTGCATAAGGGTGAACTGGTTTAGGGACTTATATCCCAGAATGCAACCCATTATTAAGTGACACATGTCTATGGATGGAAGAGAATGCTGCTTCTCTGTGGTAGGACCTAGGAGGACACTAAGTGAGACCTCCCAAGCCAAGTTGTCAAATGCACAACTTTTCCCACCATTAGAACTCAATCCACTAGTATCTATCTATCTATCTATGCATCTATCTTCAAAGATCTTGTGTTAAAATGTAAAAATTAGGGAGATGTAACCATTCACATTTTTAACAAAATGCCTCATTTAACTAGTTAACATTTTATTGCACCTTCTTAGAAGAGAACCCATATTGTCTTGGTCTCCAGGGAATTAGTATAAAGACAGAAAAGATGTTGAGAAAGGGTGTGAGGCGGAAACCCAGGAAGAGTGTGCCACAATTCAGCCATAATTAAACCCCCAGGATAACAGACATGGTTCTGGGGAAGGCACTAGCTAAGATCTCTCAAAGCCATAGCTGCAAAGAAATCAAGACATGGAAGATCTCTTCATATCAGCTACACCAGAGATAACCTGCTTACAGAGATCCAGACAATCAAAATCTCTTTCTTCAGAAATTGAAACTGTCCAAAGACACAAGCCAGGTCAGCAGAGGAAAAGAAGCAGGCTTAGGGAGGGGCTGGTGCTGGGCAGGCCGTGGATGACTCTTTTCTCCCCCTGCCATCTAAGAGAAAGCCTTTGTGTTTCAGGATGCAGCACCTGTTCCTGGGAGGCCAAAACAGACTCTTTGCTCAATTAGAGCGAGCCGATTCCCTGGGCTGATTCACTGCTCCCCTCCGCACTAATTGCTTCCCTCCCCCACCCTCAGCACAAAGCCTTAATGGTCTCACCAGGGAAGGCAGCCTGTTTGCCTTCATGCCCCGCTGATTGCCTCTGCAGGAGCTTCAGTGGTCTCTCCCAGGAGCCACAGAACACCCATCCACACTGCATTCGGGGCCAGGTTCTCCAAAGCATGGCAGCCCCTCCACATTCCTAGAAGGTCCTCAGTGCAGAACCCTCAAACCCCTTTCTCTCCTCTGCCGGGTCAGATGAAGCTCACTTCCCAAGTGCTAATTCTCTATCCTCCTGCTCAGCCTCCAGGAAGAGTGTGCCCATGTGGGGTACTGGGAGTCCAACAGGTGGCTGTGCAGGACAGGCACCCAGTGTCCCCAGGCGCCTTCATCCCCACCCCCACATTTAGTGAGCTCTGGGTACAGCAGTTTGAGGACACCAAGGCCAAAGTGACAGAATCATGGCCTCCACTAAGAGCTAATGCAGCAGATTCCCTGCAGTGTACACTGGATACAATTCCAGGTGTGTGAGAGGCACCTGGAAGTCTAAGGACCACTGGTTCATATGAAGGCCCAGACCTAATCAGCATCTCAGAGGCAGACATATCTGTCACCTCCTACCCATTTTAGCAGCAGAAAATTGGTTTGGGGTATGGTTGCTTTTGGACTGTGACTTGGGAACAGTCCATACTTGTGGGGCATTGACTTTTTCCAATTAGTGATGTGGGGCTGGAGTGCACATCAGGGCAGTAGTGCAAGGGAAGTCATGCTACCGAAGGGCTGCACGCAGCCTGAGGCACTCACAGAAGTTGGCAGGGGAGGGGCTGGTAAAAAGCCACTCAGCCTCAGTGCCTCACCTCACCACCACGACAGTTTGGAAATCTTATTTATTTATTATTTTAGAAACCTCATATTTAGCACCAAATAACAGGGATATCCCTGTATGTACCCTCAGAAACCAAACCCAAGCTGGGTGCCACTAGGTTCCAGGTGCTTTCATGTAACCACGAGTTCACTGCTTTTACACTTTTGTTCATTTGCTCATGCATGCCTCCATGCCTTCATGCCACATCCAAGCATCCAAGCATCCATCCATCCATCCATCTACCCACCCATTTACCCAATCAGCCATCCATTCAGCTATCCATTCATCCAACCATTCACCTATCCATTCATCCATCCATCCATCCATCCATCCACCCATCCATCCACCTACCTACCCACCCACCTATCCATCCATCCATCCATCCATCCATCCATCCATCCATCCATCCAATCATTCATGACTATTGTTGAAAAATCAGGTATAGTGTCAGAACTCAACCCTGGAGTTCTCTCCACACTGTCTAGACAACAAACTATCTGAAGGAGACAGATGCTAGCCCCTCAGTCCCTTTTCCCTGCTCTGGGAGAACAGCAATGTCTCAAAGGCTCTGAGGGCCTTCCCTATATGCTGGGAAGCTGGCATTCCCAGGCAGCCACTTATAAACAGTTGGCATCCCCAATCCAGACTGCCTGGCATCAAGCAGTCTGTTCATTCCCTCACACATAAGAGCACTTACCTTTGCTTAATTTGCCCTATAAAAAGTGAGGGCTCTGGGGACAGAGGAGTCTCCCATGTGAGTGCAGACTCTCAGGCTCAGTAGTATCCTGGGCCTGCCACACTACTTTGTGGGATGGAGGAGTAGGGGACTTGTGACTTTTAGTATTGAGCTTTGGCTTGTATAACTTTTCCCAGGAAAGCCTATTCCTTAATCCAAGCCACATGCCATGTATTCCAGACCCTTGCACCTAACACAGAGATGCAGAAGGACCATCTTAAGCCAAGGCGAGCCACTTAATCATGCATCCAACCATACATAGTCATGCCTGTATGCTGCTGGGTGAGGATAAGGGCTCAGAAACCAAGCTCCACGATCTCCTCATACATGGGTGGTGAGGGGGAGGGTGCAAGGGGTCAGATGATTCCAGCACAGTGGGCGAGCAGAGTTCTGGAAACAAGCATTGCTGGCCAAGGAAAGGCTTTTCAGGGTAAGGACCTCTGACTGAATCTTGGAGGAAGAAGAACTGACCAGTTGAGGTTAGGCAATGGGGAAATGTGGGCATGGGTCAGGCATGCAGGTGATGGGAGAACTGATGAGGCAGGAAAGCCATGCAATTGCTTTGGCTGGAGTGAAGGGCACTGAGGGAACAGGCCAGGGGTAAGGGTAATAAGGAACAAGATGGCAAGAGGCTCTGCGGCCACACTTGAGGCTTGGGTCGCATTCTAGGGAGATGGAGAAGGACCTCATTAAGGCATGTGGGCAGGAGACTGAGCCATGGGGCAGGGAGACATAAAGGGCAACAGTGTCCCAGAGAGCCGAGCAAAGGTAGAGGCAGTGGGGCTTGGATTGAGGAGACAGGTGGGTGGAGAGACAGTGAGCACACACTCGGGCTTCTGCTTGCACGTGAGGGTGGGGCTGGGGGAGAGGCAGTGGGAGAGGAGCACCCGGCTGCCCTTGCTGGCGTTGCCAGTTCATGCAAGCATGTGGAGAGGGATGTCTCATCCTGAAGATGGAGCAGTGCTTGGGAAGATGATGGACACAACCATGACAGGACCTGCTGGATTGGAGGGACCCTGGCTGGCCATGCGATGCCACAGGCAGGACTCAGGGCAGAGTTTGGGTGACAGGGCAAGACCAGATGAGGGTCCCCTGGGAAAGCATGCAGACTAAGGAAAGGAGAGCTAAGCCTGTCTCCCACCCAGCAAAGAGCCACTGCTAGCTGTCTGCTTCTAAAACAGCCCACCAATAGCCTCATCACAGCGAAAGCCCCTCCATATCAAGGGAACGTATCTCCAGGCCAAAGTCACACGACTGCTTAAAATCCTTAAAATCGTAGCATCTGGGGGATAAAAGGAATCTTGCAGGTTTTCTAATTATCCTGCTCAGTTGGAAAACAAGGATCTGCGAAGATACTGAAAGGCATGAGCAAGAACAGGGAACCAGATCTCTGGACCTTCAGTCCAAGATTCCCTTTAGGGGAAAAAGATAAATTTAGGTATATCTGTAGAATGTTTGGATAATTATACTGCTGATTTTTACTGGCCTTTCGAAATGAGCTGCTAATGCTTATTTTTTTTAATTCTTATTTTTTCTTTCTTTTGAATTTCCTACAACGTTTTTGCTATTGTTTGTTTTTTCTTTTCTTTCTTTCTTTCTTTCTTTCTTTCTTTCTTTCTTTCTTTCTTTCTTT
>NDGN011311543.1:0-11978 GCA_002564285.1 Tympanoctomys barrerae
AACTCAGGCCCTTGTGCTTGCCAAGGAAGCGCTTATTCCACTGAGCCATCTCCCCAGCCCCTAAATGTTATTTTTTTAAAGTATAAAAGGATAGGTGAAAAGCCTGAAGACAGGGAGAGCAGAGTAAAAGCAAACAGACCTTTACTCACACGATTATTTTAGGCCAGAACACAGGTATTTCTGAAAAAAGGAAGATTTGGAGGGAAGGAATGAAAAAGCATTCAAAGGAGGGAACATTCTGGAGAAAAGTGCCTTCTGCCCAGCATAACGAGGTGTGGTGAGTTACTTCATCTCTTCACTCCTTACTCAATTTCTCAGCCTGTGAAATGGACCTATAAGTCTTTTCCAGAATCAAATGAGTACATCTGTCAGACATCCGGCATCTGGCATACCAGGCGTGGTAAATGCCTATCTCTTCCCTTTGGACCTCCCAGAGTTTGGGCCTTGTGTCTTTAGGAATCTGTTATCTCTTATTCCTCTGATGTGTTCAGGTTACAAAACAGGTCCCTACCATAATGCCCACTAGCAGAGGAGATGCATAACCTTAACCAATTTTTAAATAATATACTAAGGTGGTCCCACAAGCTTGGACTAAGATTTCCTAAATTCAAAATGTAATTAACTGACCCAGATAAAACAGTGACATACACTAGACAGTGCCTGGTCTGTCTGTCCCACCTTGTCCTGTTCCTCCACCTCTATCCTTGGGCAGATTTGGATAAGCAGCAGCTTTGTACCTGGTCTAATGTGACAAAAAAAAAAAAAAAATTTACCCCAGAGAAAACCTTTGGGGGACAATTATGAGTAACACCCTCTTTAAAAATGGATTACTATTTCACCTGATGTTCACACTTGGGTCCTGTAATCTGCCTAGCTCTATAGCAGGTGTACAGAGGAAGGACAGGCCCTGCAACAGTGTGCACACCACACAGAATCTGGGGAGCCATACCTTGAACTGTCCTCCGGTGAGCTGTGGCCACCTGGACACCGTGTGTGTAACACCCTAAGGGAAGAACACCAGGATATCTACCTGGGCTTCAAAGAACCTTGGAAAGGTGGTAACAAAGGTATCTGACAGCAGTCATGCGCCATGGATGTCTGCCATGCCCTGCACTCACAGAGGTAATAACCTTCATCGTAACTGCTACAGGAGAGAATGCAGACTGCTGCAAGGCCAGCGCTGGGAATCAAAGGAGCACAGAGCTCCTTCCCCATAGCCTTCCCCTGCTCACTTGCTTCTGCTTCGAACCCAAATGTGCTTCATCTAATCCAGTGTTCTAAGCAAGCTGCACACTGGTTTGGCAAAAGGAGTTCATGTTATATATAGACCTGGACCAAGAGGGGACTGGAATCTCTTGACTATCCTAGCTTCTCCCAAAATGCCCAGCAGGAAGGATGGAATGGAACCCTGAAGCACCCCATGGGAAAAGACATGAAAACCACACAGACACTTGGACAGGATGGACCTCTGGGGCTATCCTCTGTGAGGAAGAACATTGCCATGGTAACACCTTGCATCCATTTGAACCATTTAACTCCAAAACAGCCACTCAGATCCAGGCCAGTGAAACCAGACATAGATATAGTTTTAAAAATTTATGGAGCCACTAACTTTCCTGGACATTGCCAGCTGTCTTAAAATCAGCCTATTTGAATTCTCAAGTGAATGAAGACAGAGTTGCAAGTCATTTAGGAAGTCACCAAATGTCTACTTAAATACTGTTGATATTTCCAGACATTTATAACAGTGGTCCTCAGAAAGTGTGGGCCTTGAACCACCCAGAAGTATCAGCAGTGTTTAGGAACTTACTCAAAATGCAAACTTTCAAATTCTGCCTCAAGACTAACAAATCTGATGCTCTGGGCTAATGCTCTGGGGACTTTAATGGTCACACACACACACACACACACACACACACACCATGATTCTAGTGCAAGAGATTCTGAGAACTGCTGATTGGAATATCTCTGATTGAGAAAAGTAGGGAGGTAACCAGTCAGGAAACTGTCACTGGATCATTAAATATGGACATGCTCTGTGCTTCTAGGCCTAACACATTAAAATTTTCATTCTAGCAAAGGCCAATTTTCGTAATAGTGAGAACAAAAGAATATTATTGGGCAACATTGTATAAATTCAAGACATCTACCCAGGGACTTGATGTAGATTATGGATGGATGAGCAGGAGCCCTATGCATCTTGATACTGCATTTTCATGTCTTCTCTGGTAAAGTTAATTAATAATTGAGAAAGTTATCCCTTAGCAGGTCTTTTCTAGTTTCCTCAGTTTCTTCAAATGATTTGAACAATCAGACAAGGAGATTGCCATGTCCGGGCCTGTAAACCAGTAAGAAGATCAGCATTCCTACCAGGCCATTAGACAGGTTCCTGCCACGGTGGTCTCATGAGCTGCTGCTGGGAGTTGCCCCTTCGGCAGGCTCCTGAATCTGACAGAATCTTGCCTCTCTCCCCACAGAAGCCAATTAAATGAACCCCTACCCTTGATGGCAAGTACAGTCCAGTTGCTCAGGGACTATGGCTCTGTCATCTCCATTGGAACTTTGAAATCACTTGCTGGCAATAAGTTACATACTTCTCTACGTGGGCTCACCATTTTAGGACACCAAAGTGCCACTTAGTGCCCCCCATCACTATCTTAGTGGACTATGCCTCTCACCAACAAAGCTATGGTTGAGAGGATGCCACTACTAGTGGAACCATTCTTCAGCTGGTAGAGCAAGTCCCTGGGAGATGCCCTCTTGGTGCATTTCAGACTCAGCTTTTTTTTTTTTTTTTTTTTTTTNGAACCAGGGATTGAACTCAGGCTCTTGTGCTTGCCTATGCCACTGAGCCATTTCCCCAGCTCCAAGACTCAGCTCTTGACAAGGCATGTTAGAAGACAGAGCCCTCCTCAGGGAAACAACCCTTTGGTACCACTTGTGTGAGAGCCCAGGCCCCCAGGGAGTGACTACTCTAGCAAATATAATGATGCCAATCTATCCCATCCAGGCCAGCCTGATGTGGCTGAGATTACAAGCAAGAGTGCTGAACTACTGGCATACTCCTCCAGGGCTCTGCAACTGAGACTCTTTCCTCCCCGAGCCCTGCTTTAGTACTCTGATCTAGGACTGGGGTTTTGGAAGTTTGAGGGCAGTTCAAGCAGTCTCACTCAGGTGGACAGAGATGAAGAAGAAATAAGCAGGAGGAGTCAGCCAGCCCCCTGCAGAGGGGGGCAAGAAGGAAAAGAAAGAGATAGAGGAAACTTAAAAACCACATGAAGCCAACAAAGCTGAAGGAAAAGCAGAATGAAAGGCACCCAAGAAGTCTCTCCTCTGAAATCCCAGAAGAAGCTGGTCATGATCTATAAAGGGCAATTGAATGATTGAGGAGGGTATTACTTAAATAGAACAATGACAATATTTTAATTTATCTTGCCTTGAATACTATCCGCTGTGGACTGGAACCCCCCCCACACCCCTCTCCAAAATAAGAATTCACACTGGAATTTTATGATCCACAGTTCCACTGAGTTCCAAAGGTCTCGATGGGGCAGGGGAAAGAGACCCTCCCCCAATAAATAAATACATAAACAAGGGGCCACGGACTAAATGTAGCACCTGCCTCTTCTCTACCCTTGTGCTCAACCTCCAACTGTCAGTGCGGAGCTGCTGCCACCACCAAGTTGCACCTGCCATCTGGAAAGCCTCACATATTCCAAGACCTCCTTTCTGCTTCGCTGAACCTCCATCTTCTTTCAAATCACATTGGGGACCAAAATGCCCATCCTGGGACACAGGAAATTGTGTCTAGGACCAACCCTCGCACAGGAGTGCTACCTTTGAGAGGTGCCTTCAAGCAGCTCGAAGTAGCTTGCCCCCCCCCTTTGTTAATCTCGGGTATCTGGAATGGATGTACAGGGAAAGTATGGAAGAGAAAGGGGTCCAGGACGCTAGAGTGTCCCCCTATGGGAAGGGGGGGGAGGGGCTAGGCAAGTGCAAATCCTTCTGACAGTGACAGGACAGACGGAGGCACTCTCCTGCCTTCATTGTCAGATAGGGCAGAGCCGAAGCCTGGCAGCTGGATTCTGGCCCAGGAATACCAGGAGGTCCCGGAAGGTTTTCCAAAGGTGAAAAGTCCTGGCCCTAAGGTCAATCCATCCCTGCCCCTTAAAAAAGGGGTGGGGGAGTCCTGCCTGGGCCTCAGTTTCCTCCTGTGCACAGTGGCTTTTGCTACCTTACAGGATGACTGCAGGGTCCTAACAAGCATAAATGCATCCACCCTAGGTGAGATACTCATAAGTGAGCACTGCGGAGGGGCGCTCTTCAGGACTCTGGGACCCACCTCCCCCAGTCACCCGCCTAAACCAAGGATCGGGGTTGCAGAAGGGGTTCTAGGCAGAATGGGGTGGCCCAGAGCGGCCGGCGCGGGTAGCCAGGGTGCGCCAACGAGCCAGAGGCCCAGGTGCGGGCCCCACCCCGGGATGGGTGGGGGAGGGGCGCGGCCCGCTCGCTAATGACTGTTGACAGCGCGCGCTGGGGCTGGCCGAGCCGCGCGCGCGCCGAAGACAGCTGCTAGGGCGGGGGTCGGGGGGCGGGGTGGGGGTGAAGCTGTTCGGCTCCCCCCCCATGGCGCACGCGCGTGCGCCCCGACGGGGAGGGGCGGGGAGACGCGCGCCCGCGTGCGCGCGCGGGCCGGGATTCGGAGGGCCTGCTGGAGCGGCTCGCGCGGGCTCCTCGCGGGCAGGCAGGTAATGAGAGTAACCATGGCAACCCACCAGAGGAAGTGTATTCTGCAGGAGACGTTAATCCCCTCTCCCCGGAGCTGGGACAGCCTGACTTTCCATTCTCACACAGTAATTAGATACCAGCTGTCAGTGCAGGGGGGACGGCTCCGCGGCTGCTGCCCAGCTAGAGGGGTGCACACAAAGGGGTGGGGGAACTCAGGGAGGAGGGCATTAAAGACACAAGGACGCTCTGCGGCGGGAGGTCGCGGCGGCACGTCCCCCCCCCCCCCAGCCCCCGGGGACTGCTCACTCACCTGAAAACCCCGCCCGCGCAGGGCCCCGCCCACCCCACACGCACCTGCTGCGTGCGCACCTCCCCACCCTCGCGTTCCCCCTGTGGGCTCCGCCTCCTCGCTCGCGGCGCACCTGCCCTGCTCCGCCCCCCGGACGCTGCCCACCTGTCTTTTGTGCTGGGCGGTACCATGCGATCTTGCCAAGCTCGCCTTCTGGGAGCGCCCGCTATGTGCCAGGCGCTGTGCCAAACCTGATCTCGTGTAATCCTCACAGACCCTCTGCAGTAGGCGCCTCTGCTGATGCAGGTTCAAGGCATAGTAGGGTGTGGCCATTTGCTCAGGGTCAGACAGACTTGAACCCCCTATTCCTGTACCCCTTTAACCACAGAGCTACAGCGCCTCACCATTAGGTCCGTATCTGTTATGGCTTGGGACGGCTCCTAACCACTCTGGAGAGCAAAACGGTCTTATGCCTGTCTGATATGGTGCACCTACTGTGTGTGCCAGGGGTTTAGTGCCTTATTTCACTTTCCCGCCAGTCCTGAGAGACTTACCACCCCATCAGCTAAAGCAGTGTGCCCACAATCACCAGGTACAGAGCGGCAGAGCTGGAATTCAAGCCAGGCACTCAGACCTCTGCCCATCTCTCACTTACCAGCTGTTAACCCCACCCCTGGATTGTGGTGGCTGAAATGCAGCTTGGGGCTTTTCCTTCTTTTCTCTGTTCAGCCCACCCATGTCCTGTCTCAGCATCCTTAGAAGCAGCCTCTGCAACCATACCTGAAAAATCGAAGAGGTTTCTATGCCTAAAGCCACTGCTACATCCCTAGTTTGTATCCGGCCTCTCAGAAGCCTTTGCTGTCAAGGTAGGCCAATCCTTAGAGGTCTTTCTCTGCCAAAGTCTCTTTTTTACAATGGGAAAGCCAAGACTACCGAGGCAAGAAGTAGGTCCATGGGGAGACGGGCTGGTGGAGGCCCAGCTCTGCCGCAAGCCCCCAACTCACAATCAACTAGGGGCATGCACCAAGGAGAGCCAGGAAGTACAGAGAAGCAGAGCTGGCCCAGTGACGGTGGGCCTGGGGCAGGAGGAGGCTATCTGATCCCTTCCCCACTGCCCTGGCCATGACCTCCTCCCTCCCTGTCTCTTTCACTCCTCCTCCCTCTTCCCTCATGGCTGGGGTAGTGGGCACCCCAGCTGCAGCTGAGAACCCAGTGTTCCCCAACCCAGCTCTGCCTGGCCCACATTCCAGTGGGAGGAGGGGTGAGGAGAGGCTAGGCCCAGAGCTTTAGGGACAGGGACACCCCTGGGACTGCCCCACCCTGCATGGGCCAAGGCCTGGCTGCCTCCAGCCTCACAGTTTCCTGCCTCTGCTCTCCCCATCTCTCAGTAGCAGAGCAGCCTAAATTTGGCTCGAGGAGGGAATGGGGGAGGTGGCGGCAGGCGGGTACTGTCAGAGGCCAGGGCGTAGCTTCTGTCTAGCCGGCTGGCATTTTTGCTGTCTGGAGGAGGGCAGGGGGGCCTCTGCAGGCAGCCCTCTCCCGGAAAGGGAGATGTTCGTACCTCCTGACATGCACTGAGTAATGTGCAAACGACATGCAAACCAAGCCTCAAATCAGCATCTCAGTCAGGGAATAGCTTGGTGCTGCCTGAGGATGAGACAGGACCAGCAGTCCACTCCGGAGGGGTGGTGCACAGGGTGGCTGGCGCTGGGCCTTAAAAGACCTGGGTTCTTCACAGCTGTGAGACTCCATTCCCATGTCTGAACCCTGGGTCTCATCTCGCCGCCAGGGCTGTGGCTGGCTGTGCCTGTCTGGAAGTGCTAGGCACTCCTTTCCTGGAGAAGCCTGTGAGTTCTGCAGTGAGCCTGCCCAGGTTTGCATTCTGCTTTCTACTGGTCCACTAGGTAAATTCTCAACAGAGCACCCGGGCAAACAGTTAGTGGGACTGGGTGTCCCTCTTAGGACAGCCAGTTCTTTTCCCTAGAAGTCAGACACAGAAACATAACCTGAAAGAACCTGAGCTGGAGAATAAAACCAGGCCTGGCTCACCCAGTGAGGCCCTCTGGGTTCACTTCCCACATCTGGGAAATGGGTTTGGGAGCAGGCTCCTCTGTAATGTTGACATGATGGCCTTGTACTCAGAGGGAACACCACAAGTCTGCACACAGCTACTTCCCTCCTTCCCCAGTCTCTTCATCCTACTGTTCCCACCTCTTCTCTGCTCTCTGCCCCTCTGCCTTGGTGTCACTCTTGTCTCTATACAGCTGTGAATTTCTCTGCCTTTTTATCCCCACTTGTCTTGGTGACCTTGGACAACTTGCTGACTCTAAAAGAGTCTCAGCCTGCGTGTTTGCTAAATGGGGCAATGAGAGGTGGATGACAAGCTCTGGGCCCCAGGATCTACGGGCACTTGATGGGAGGCAGCTTTCTTCACACAGCTTACCACCACCATCCCGAATACCAGGAGGAGTGAGTTGTGCCCTCAACTCTGTGGGCTCTGGGGTATTGGGGCCCTTTTTCTCAGCAACTGTTTAACCCTAGATAACTGTTCCCCTGCCCCTCAGCCAGGGCTGATATGAGCTGAATCCAACTTCCTACCACCCAAAAGCCACTTCCTGTCAAACTTGAGCTGATACTAGAAGAACTTGTTTTCTGTGCACAGAGCAATCCCATCAGCCTGCCCGGGTGTGAACATTTTTCTTTTTTCTAGTCAGCCTGGCGGGGCAGGGCAGGGGAGGATGGGGGTTCTGCCTCGTCTCTGTACTTGCTTGTCCTATTCAGTGGCAGCCTCTGCCCCCCACCCCAGCTATCCCAGGAAGGGTGCCAGGTGTCCCTCTGAACCCAGTAGGAAGTATAAAGGCCATGATACATGGTCTATCAGAGCCACACAGTCAGAGCCTCTGCAGCTACTGGGTATGTGGAAGGAGTACTGAGGGAGACATCATGGGTGAGTGCCACGCATTACAGACACATGCCTCCTGGTCATACATACAGCCACAGTCATGGGACAGTCATACACATGTGCAGTCACACTCAGAGCCCCACAAAGGAGACTCGGTTTTAGTTACCTGCTCTCCTGTACCTGCACACAGACCAGACTCTTGCACCCTGCTCCCCACCCTTGCCTTAATCCCTCTTCCAAGTGTAATCACCAGGTGGTGAACATGTACCCCTGGGGTCTTCTCTGTGTCAGGCCATAGGCTAATGCATAATAAGAACCCTGGGAGTAGTGTCAAAGGATTAGCAGGCCCTGCAATCCTTCTGTTCCCTCCTTTGTGGAATGAAATGGGCCTCGGCCCAGAGGGTATTGGGAAGACACGCCAGAAGCTTGTGGCTTCTGGTCCAAGAGAGGCTATCTAGTCAGTCAAGAGCCTGCGAACCCTGCCCTATACTAAGCATCTGAACGCAGTACCTCCCAAGTATCTGGCCAAGCCCCAAGTGGCTGGAGCCCCCACTCTCATTTTACAGATGAGGAAGTAGACTCCAAAAGGCCTCCACAGGCCAGAGGGACCCACTGATCTCGTCTCGGGCCCTTCTTTCCCACTGCTGCCACAGCCTGCCTCACTGCCCCTCCAAGCGCACACACTGTCCCCTGCCCTTCCACTTGCATTTGTGGCCACCTCCTTCTGAGCTGCCTTCTTACCCAGCTCCTCCCAACGGCCATGGCCACCTACCTGTTTACTTCTCTTAGAGCCCTTAACATTCATGGAACATGGTAAAGTGCCAAGAGTAAGTACAATTTTCTTCTGTTCTTTGGCACATAGTAGGTTCAAATTTAAAGAACACAGTGGCCTCATGGCTACTGGGGATGGAGTCCATCGTGGAGCCCAGGGGATGGGCTCATTTAGGCTACTGTGCTACTCACCAGCAGCCCCTAAGGGCATGTGAATGAGTGGGGAACCCAAGAGTGCAGGACCTCAGCCCAGTGACCCCAGGGCTGACCTTCATTTCCTAGCAGTGTGGAGGGGAGCCAAGCTCCAGGCACCTTGGATGGTGGCGGAGCCAACAGACTGCCTAAAGCCGGCTGTCGGGAGTTCGTCTGGCCAGAGCCACCAGCAGAGGAGACCAGCTGGCGGTACAGGGTCCACCAGCCCAGGCCTGGAATCTGAGACGCCCTCAGAGGCCCAGCTTCTCTTTGGGCCCCCACAAACTGGCCTTTGTTCCCCAGGCCAGCCAAGACCCAGCAGCTTGGGCTTTTTCTCTGCCTGCAGCAGGAGCGCTGAGCCGGCGGGGTAAATGGGCCAGCCTCCCCTCTGTCCATGCCCAGAACGTTGCTTCAGGACTAAATGGAGATGTAATTTTCTATACAAATCCATGACAATTTAGATGGAGTGATTGTAATTGGCTTTTCAATGGGGGTTTTGTCCAGCACTGGTGGCTAGAACTGGGTGGCCTGTTTGAGGCAGGCTCCATTTAAATGACAATAAAGCAATAATATTGAGGACTTGTACAGTGCCCAGTGCCTCTCCTGAGCCCTCGTGGAGCCTCATGTTTATGGATCTCGTCCTTCCCTGGAGTTGTCTGGACCACAGGGTGGTAAGGGTCACAAAGCCTGGAAGAGGGGTGGCCATATCTTTGGGCTTCTAGACACAGGAGTTCCAGACAGCTGGGGCAAGGTCCATGTCCATAGGCTTACCTGCTCCCTGTTCACCGCACACGCACTCACCAGTGCCACTGCGGGACACTGCTGGTCCAGGGGCAGTGTGCTGAAGAAAAGGGGCCTTTTAGGCAGGTCAGAGAGAAGGCTGCCACGGTTCCTGCAGCACAGTGTGTGAGGAGGGAGAGACCAGCCCCAGATCCTGTTCCAACTCTACTCGTTTTCTGTGCCTCAGTGGTTATTTCACTTCCTGGTGCCTCAGTTTCCCCAGGCCTAAAAGAGAACTGCAGTAGATATGGGATGAGGGTACAGCACTTTATTAAGTCTCAGCCTAGTACCTGGCATGTGGCAGGTGCTCTATTCATTAAAAGTGCTGTTATTTATTAAAAGCTGTAGCTCTGGTGGCAGACTGGCTGGGCAGCCTTGAGCATATGACTTAACCACTTCAAGCCTCCAATGGTTTCTCTTTTAAAATGGGATCTTTAGGCTGAGCGTGGTGTCATCCCAGCACTCAGGAGTTCAAGACCAGCATGGGGTACAAAGTGAACACAAGGCCAGCCTGAACTGCATAGTGAGACCCTGTCTGAAAAAGATTAAAAATAAAATAATTGGGGGCCGGGGAGATAGCGCAGTAGAATAAGTGCTTGCCTGGCAAGTGCAGGGTCCTAAGTTCAATCCCCAGTACCATAAAAAATAAATAAATTAATAAAATAATAAAATGGGATCTTTTAGAGAACTGATCACCCAGAGTTGTAAGGATTCAAGGAGAAGCTGGGTGCCATCAACAAAGCTGTTATTGTGGTACTCTAGGCCATGAATAGCTCCACAGGATTTTTTTTTTTTTTTTTTTTTGAGACAAAGGTCTCCCTATGTAGTCCATGCTGTTCTCAGACTTAGTACCATCCTCCTGCCTCAGCCTCCTGAATGTTGGAATTACAGGTGTGTGCCACCACTCTAGATAATTATAATATTGACCAGAAGGGACAGGAAGGCAAGAGAATAAAGCTCAAAGTTAGCTGCCACAGAGCTGTCGCTGCTGTCAGGGGATGCAATGGGAAAGAATGACCCAAAGGGTCCTTGGGAACAGGGCCAGGCGTGGGGCTGTGTGAAGTAAAGCTTTGCAGAGGAGGTGACATTTAGGCAGGCCTTGGAGGGTGAGTGGCATCTTGCCAACAGAAAGGGCGAAGCCAGTGGTGAGTGCGCTTGGTGTCTCCTGAAGCAGTGACTCACACCAGGGTTGAGATGGCCAGGAGCCCACTGAGTGGGATTCGGAGGTCACAGGAGGCAGACAACCTGTGCCAAGGCCTGAAAGCAGGAAGCAGGCAGGGGCTTCGGCAGCAAGGAGTGGGACAGTGGCTAGGCCAAATACGGCTAGAGGGACTGGAGGGGGTGTTGGCTTTATCCAGTGAGGAGGCAGCCATGGGGATTTTAAGCAGGGGTGAAGCCACCAAATTTTGTTTTTCAATGATTTTTCTGGATGCTCTTGGAAAGTTAGTTATAGCCAACAGAGGCAGGAGAGAAAGCTGGGATTCCTTGGGGACGTAAATGGTCCCTGGGAGAAGGCAAGTGTTGCACCCCAGAAATAGCAGGGCTTAGCAGCTTCAGGGTGCAGGCTGGGGAGGCAGAGGCAGAGCAGGGATGCCAAGGAACTGAGGGCAATGCAGCTGGTAGGAGGTGGCACGAGAGGTGCGGCCCCTTCCAACCCATACCTGGTTAAGGCTCCTGGGCTTTTTCCTGAAGGCAGTAGTGGGACCAACATCTTTTCTCCAGATAGGGAAGAGCACACTGAGATTTGTGCTTCTGAAAGATTGTCTTGGCTATAGAAGAAGGGTGGGGGTGGAGATGGGTGGGACTGGGAGGGGAGTAGCTGGGGGCTCAGAGGCATCAGGACTTCTCCCAACTCCCAGAGAAATAAACTTCTTCCTGAGAGAGGTTGGAAGCCAGTCTGAGGTCACACAGCTTGTCAAAGGCAGAGATGAGATCCACTCCAGGGCAAACTCAAAACCTAGTTCTGTTTCCCCCTCTGGCATCATGTGCCTTGATCACTAACAAAATCCATCATGAACAGTCTGTCACTGTAACTGTCAACCACAGAACCTGCACTAAGACATCGGGGAAGAAAGTACTATTTTTGTTTTCACTTTACAGCTGAGGAAACTGAGGCTCTAAGAGACTAAGTCACTCTGCTAAGGACACAGAGCTAGAAATTGGCCACAGATGAAACAGGGCCCCTGGACCTAACAAACCTATAGGAGACTTACAATGTTGAACTTATTGCTAGTATTTAAAAGTGGGGGGGTGCAGGGAGATGGCTCAGTAGGATAAGTGCTTGACTGGCAAACGTAAGGATCTGAGTTCAATCCC
>NDGN011311567.1:0-10436 GCA_002564285.1 Tympanoctomys barrerae
CTCATGATACCTAATGCTAAATGCTAAACTTAGGATAGAGATAGGATTGAGGAAGACTATGGACAGATTTTGTTTATATAATATATTCCTTAAAGAAGAATTACAAACTGTTTAGTCTGAGAAATTAAAGTTCTAAGAGAAAAACATATCAGACCAGTTTTTGTATATTGTGTGTGTCATATATATGTTGTATGTGTATGTATGTAGTATATAGATATTTTTGATGTGATATATAGTATACACATATGCTAACACTGAGCTCTATCCTAAGCTCCTAGTAGATATATTGATGTCTAAAGGCAAATTTCTCAATGTGAGCATTATTAGTTTTAGTGGGAAAGTGATTTTTTTCCTTGTGTCAGATAGTTGGCTTCACTGCCCATTGGGTATTTAATTCAGATGGTACTTTCTGTGTTGCAGTTATTAATGTGGTTAGCAAAGCACCCTGAGCTTAGTGGCATAGGACAGTAATCATTGTGTTATATTGACAGATTCTGTGGACCAGGCATGTAATGACACTTGTCTCTTTTGCACTCTGGGCCTTAGATAAGAAAATGCAAAAGCTGGGAGCAGTCAGTGGTTGGGGTCTGGAATCAAACCTCCAACACATCTGGTCCGTGGATAAGAAAGACTCAGCGATGATAGACTGCTTTTATTTCTCTACATGAGATCTTGCCATGTGGCTTTGTTTTATCACAGCATGGCAGTCTTAGAATCATCGATTTCATATATAAATGGCCGCTTAAGTGCTAGTACTTCAAGAAACAAGGTGAAAGCTTCGTGACTTTTCTGGCCTTGTCTGAAAATTATGCAGCATCATTTTTCCTAATTCTATTGGTTAAATGTGTGTGTAATATGCCCAGATTTGAGGTTGGGATCACATTTGCTTTTCTGTGGGGAGAATGTCACGGGAAATGTTGCTCTATAGTTAGAAAGCAAACCTTGCCACAACCTGTCACTGAAATAATTTGTTTATTTTCTTTTTTAAAAAATATTTATTTATTTATTTATTTATTTATTTGGTACAGGGTCTCAATACACAGCTCATACTCATAGTGATCCTCCGTTCTCAGCCTCCCTGGCACTGGGATTATAGGTACATGCCACCACGCCCAGTTTCAGTGGCTGACTGCATGGGCTAGCATGGCATGCAGTACCGGGTTCTGAACATGGGTCCTTGTGCTTGCCAGGCAGGCACTTAGACCGCTGAGCTATCTGGCCCTAAATTTATTTTCTATGCCATAACAATTTGCCAAAAATTTAATCCTTTTGACAGTGTGTGTTAGTTTTCTCTTATTACGGAGACAAAATACTCAATGTCCATAATTAAAGAAAAGAAGGTTTATTTAGGTCATAGTCTGTGGAGGTTTCATAATCAGCTGGCTCCAAGGCAGGGTGGTATGGCAGAGGAGCAACAGTTCATGGCAGTTGAAGATAGCAAAAGCAACAAGAGCAAAAAGGAAGGAGAGAGACAGAGAGCAAGTCTCTTTCCCTCCCTTATACTGTATGCAGGCTACCCACCCCAGAGCAGGTATAATACACCCATAATCCCAAGACTGGGCCATAAATCATTCTCTAGAAGCCCACCCCAATGACTGACTGAGGCTGTGGAGGGATATCTAGACATAGACCATAACAATAAGCTATTACCTTCCATTAAGGAGATCCAAAATTTTAACATGATTTTGCCAAACTAAAAGTGTCAGCAACTGTCTATGTTCTGGAGCTTATAGGAGGAGAGTTTGATTTATGCTTACTTGTGTTGTTGGCAGAATTCAGTTCCTTGAGGTTATAGAACTAAATGTCACAGTTCACAACTATGGTGCAACACAAAAGCTCAGAAATTACTTGGAGTCAGGGTGCATTTTAACCTCCAAGAGGACCCAGAGGAGCTGCCTTAACTGAGAGCCCTCAGTGTGAGAAGGTCTCAGGAAGAAAGCCCTGATTTGAAGCTTCTGTGTCCTTTCACTGATAGAACCAGGAAGCAAGGGTAAAGGACAAAAGAAGGATCCCTGCATGGGCACTCACTGGGGGACAGCATAAGGACAAACTACTGCATGACTGACATCAGGGCCAATCTAAGTAGTTAATTAGAGTATGAGAAGGAGTCACAGCATATATTTCTTAAGGCAGTGTGCTTTCATCCTCCATGGATATGGGTCCTGTAAGTTATCTTTTAATCTTTAGCCATGCATTCTGGGAGGTTTGTGGGTTGTGACCCCCAAAGCCCCATATCTCTCTATACTTATATATACATCTGGTCAGTACCCCCCACATACACAATTGTCAGGTAAAGACTGTTCCCAGCTTTTAGAAGCCATCCCAGTCTTTGGTTCACAGTGGCCTTCTTTCTTTGTAAAGCCAGCAACACCAATTTGAGTTATTTTAATGAACAGCCCTCTGATCCTTCTTATCACATCTCTTTCTGGCCACAGCTCAGAAATGTAGGAAGGTTCTTTCTACTTTTGAGGATTTCTGATAAGATTAACCCTACTTGGATTAATTTTGGAAAATTTCTCCATCTCAAAACCTGCAATTCTGATCACATCTGTAAATTTTCTCTTATCATCTAAAGTTGTATATTCACAAGTGAAAATGACAATGATTCCAACAACAGAAAGAAACCACATGCAGGGCAAGAAGTTAAACGGGAAAAGCAGAGGACCAAAGGCAGGAAAAAAGCATGACAAAGATAACCCAGTACATATCAGTTATAATCATCAATGTAAATGGCCTCAATTCACCAATCAAAAGAAACAGACTGGCAGAATGGATCATGAAACTCTTAGCCAACCTTAATAAAAAAGCAAAGAAAGACTGAATTTCATACATTGAGGAATGAAAAGTGTGAAATTACTACATATCTTTTAGAAATTCAGAAGATCAACAATACCTCCTTCAAAAATCTTTACTTGCATATGATGGACAAAGCAGAAGAAACTGATATACCAAAACTGAATCAAGAAGATATAAAAATTCTGAATAATCCAGTATCCGTTAATGAGATTAGATTAAAAAGGTAATTTAAAATTTACCAACAAAGAAAAGCCCAAGTCCTGATGGATTCACTGCTGAATTCTAAGAAATTGAGGGGTTAAGGAGGCAGCAATGTGGTTTAAGTGCCTGTCTGGCATGTGCAAGTACCCAGGTTCAATACCTGTTACCACATATCATGCCAGCCCCTGAACCCCACACATGCCCTGCTGGCCACCAAAACTGAGCGTGGTGGTGCATGCTGTAATCCCAGCACTGAGGAGGCTGAGACAGGAGGACCACTATGAGTCGGAGTTACATAACAAGACCATGTACCTATTAATTAAAAAATAAAAAGTTTAGAGAAGATTTAATGCTATTCAAACTTTGTAATGAAACTGAAAGGGGAGCATTACTCCCTCAGTCATTCCTGGTGGTAAGTATTACCCTGATACCAAAACCAGAGGATGACCCAACCAGAAAAAGGGAACTACATGCCAATATCTCCAATGAACATAGATCAAAAAAGCCTCAGTAAGATACTGGCAAACAGAATGCAATAAATCATCATCAAGAAGATTATACAGCCAGAACAGGTATTCATTCCAGGAATGCAGGGATGGTTCAACATGCAAATCAGTGACTGTAATACATCATGTCAGCAGAGCTAAAGATAATAATGACTTGATCATTTAAGTAGGTGCAGAAAAAGCTTTTTGATGAAGTCCAACACTCATTTATGATAAAAGCCCTATAGAAAATCAAAATAAGTGATCTTTACCTCAATCTGATAAAAGCCATGTAGGACAATACAATAGCCAACATCATACTAAATAGCCAAAAACTGAAAGCTCTCACTCCAAAGTCAGGAACAGGACAAGGATGTCCACTATCACTATTCCTATTCAATGTAGTTCTGGAAACATTAGCAAGAGGATTTAGACAAGAAAAAGAAAGAAAGGGAATAATAATAGGAAAAGAAGTTAAATGATCATTATTAAGTGCATGCTTAGGTTTAATCCCCAGTACCACATGCTACACCAGCCCCAAGGCACGCTGAGCCAGTGACCAAGTCTGGGAATGGTGGCATAAACCTGTAATCCTAGCCCTGAAGAGGCTGAAAACAGGAAGATCACTATGAGTCTGAGCTAAGCTGTGAGACTCTATACAAAGTACATTAAAAAATTACTTGTAGATGATACTCTACATAAAATACTCTAAAAACTCTGAAATTACTCCCAGAGCTTCTGACCAAATTCAGTTGCATAGCTGGATACAAAATCAATACTCAAACATCAGTCATATTCCTATACACAAACAGTAAACTCACTGAGAGAAATTAGAAAAATTACACCCTTCACAATAACATCAGAAACATAAAATATTTAGGAATCAATCTAATGAAGGAAGTAAAGGACCTATATATTGAAAATTACAGTACTCTGAAAAAGATTGAAGAGGATGTCAATAAAGGGAAAGATATCCCTTGCTCATGGTAGGAAGGGCCAATAATAGGATCATACTCCCAAAATGCTAATATAGATTTAGTGCAATCCCAATCAAAATACAAATTAACATACAAAACAGATTTGGAGAAAACATCCAAAAATTTATCTGGAAGCAGAAGAAACATAGTATAACAAAGGCAGTCTTTGGTACCAAGGACAAAGCAGGAGGTGTCATAACCCCTGACTTGAAATTATACTACAAAGATACTGTGATAAAATCAGCATGGGGCCAGCCAAATAGCTCAGCAGATTTTTTTTTTTTTTTCGGAACCAGGGTTTGAACTCAGGCCCTCGTGCTTGCCAGGCAAGTGCTGCTCAGCAGATTAAAGCACCTACTTAGGCAGATACAAGGACTGAGGTTTGATCCCAAGCTCCACAAGTGCCGGTCCCACCCCTGGGGCTCACTGAGACTGTGATTGAGATTGGGCTTGTTGGTGCACACCTGCAATCTCAGCACTTGGGAGGCTGAAAACAGGAGGATCATTATGAGTTCAGTCTGTGTAGGGAGACCCTGTAGACCCTGTACTAAATTTAAAAAAAAAAGCATGGTACTGGGGAAAATAAAAAAACCAGACTTGAGGACAAGTGGAACAGATTAGAAGATACAGACAAAATTACAAGCACATTGAACCCACTCATCTTTGACAAAGGGGCCAAACATGTTCATGCCTCTTAAATAAATGGTCCTGGAAAAACTTGCCCTCTCCATGCCTAAAAGTAAGACTAGACCCATGTCTATCACCATACAATAGACTCCAGTCAAAATGCATCAAAGATTTAAATATTAAAACATGCATATACACTGCTCAGATGAAGAAATACAAATGGCAAAAAAAAAAAAAAAAAAAGATTCTAAATACTGAATCTACTGGAAGAGAAAGTAGGTAGAAATCTAATCTACGACATAGGTATAGGTAAAGAGTTCATGAACAAAACCCAAACTGCCTGGGAATCAACAACTGGGATCTTATCTGATTATAAAGCTTCTGCATATCAAAAGAAATCAACAGAGTGAAAAGTCAACCACCAGAGTGCAAAATAATGTTAGCCAACTATTTTTTAGACTCTTTTATTTAAAACACATATAGAATTGAAAAATGTCAGGTCCCCAGATTCAAAGATCCAAACCAAAACTGGGCACATAAGATGTTTATACACTTCTCAGAGGAAGAAATACAAATGGCAAAAAAAAAAAGGAAGCAATGTTCCACATCATTAATCATCTTAGATGTGTAAATTATTATTTTTAAATAATTTTTAATTTATGTCTTTATTTGGTACAGGGTCTTGGTATTCAGTTCAGATTCACAGTGATCCTCCTATCTCAGCCTCGCCAATTCTAGGATTACAGGCATATGCCATCATGCCTGGTTTTGGTAGCCAGCATGGAAGTATGGCATATGGTAGTGGGGATTAAAGCCAGGTCCTTGTGCTTGTCAGACAGAGGCTTAGACTGCTGAGCTATCTCCCTAGCCCCGAGAGATGTAAATTAAAACAACACTGAGATTCTATCTCACCCCAGCAAGAGTGACTATCATCAAGAAATCAACCAATAACAAATAGTAGGAGTGGCAGTGAAGATAAAGGAACCCTTCTCCACTGTTGGTAGATACATAGACTGGTGCAACCACTATGGAAATCAGTGTAGAGATTCCTCAAAAAAAATCTAGGACTAGAGGTCTCATTGAATCCAGCAATTTTGCATATTTTCCAAGAAGAATTATAAATAATACCACAGTGATATATGTTTATATCAGCACAATTTGTAAAAGCTAAATTTTGGAAACAACCCAAATGCCCATCAACCAAGGAATGGATTTAAAAAATGTGGTATTTTTAAACAATGAGATACTAATCAGCTATGAGAAAGGATACAATTGAGACATTTTTAGGAACATAGATGCAACTTGAGACCATACTCATAAGTGAAATAAATTAGAATCACATGTAAATATCATATTGTCTCCCTAGTGTAAGAAGCTGACAGAATACATCAGATACAAAATGTGCAATATATATTGTCAAGTGGGAAGAAGCGCTTGAAAATGAAAAAGGAACAAAGATGGGGAAAGGAGAAAAGGAAGAGAAGAGGAAATTTTATATATATATACATATATATGTGTATATATATGTATATATATGTGTATATATATATTAATTAAGGTAGTCTGCTAATTCTTGTTAGTTCATTGAAAAGAAAGGTTTGTGCCTATATTGTTTGATCAATTTTTCATGCCTGTTTCCTATGAGTAAATACTTTAAAGATAAACATTTACAATGTACTAACCATTGTTACTCTCCTACAGTCTTCTTTAGAAATTTTGTACATTGTTTTTTTTCTTTAAGATAAAAAAATTAAAAATTAAAAGCAAAAATATAAACATTAGAAGAATTAATTAATCTATTATGATGAAGGGCATTTTAAGCATAAAAGCAACTGAATAAATTACAAAGGTTAATGAACTCAATCTATTAAAATTTAAATTAAGATCATAAGACATTAAAAAATTAGGGAACATGAATTCAGAAACATATTACAACAAAATAATAAAGGACTTATTTACTTCGTCAAAGAATTCTTACAAACTAATAAAAAACAATATTTCTGAAGAAAAATAGGAATGAGAAAATGCATGAAACATACAAAAGGTCATAGAATTTATGAAACTACATTTTAAAAGAAAAAAATTATATTTTTGTCTCACAAATGAGCAAAGAAAAATAAAAGAGCATTCAAGGCTGGTAAAGATGTGCTGAGAAGACATAAATTGGTTGAAAATTTTCAGTAACTTGGCTATATATATTATATATCTTATATAATTTTTATATCTATAATATATCTATAGCTATATTATGTATCTATATGATATCTAGCTATATATACAGATCTATTTTATATATGTATCCATACATTATATGTATATATACATACATAGATTTATATAAATGCACACACTTGAGCCCAGTAATTCTTTCAATAATTTATCCAATAGAATTGGCAAAATCGATAATAGATTTTGTAGAAAGGTGCTCATTAGAGGATTGTGGTAGATAAAGTATTAAAAATAAACATTATACAATAGGAAAATTATTAATTTGTTAGGATATAGCCATGCAATGGAATATTATATGGACATCACAAATAGTCACTATTATGGCTTCTATCTTGGGGTTTTGGAGCTGGCCAGCTCTAGAGCATGTGATATTAAGAGTAAGGGTATATGGTACCAAATTAGTCCTTTGATTGGAATTATCATTTTTCTGGGAGACACCACTCAAAAAGTTAATAGCCTGTGTAGGATAAAAGGAAAAGACAGCTTGGCTGGGTGGTGCTTTCTGCCTGCCCTCCCACAGAGTGCCTCTCCTCTTTGATGCCCCTGTGCCACGGTGCCTTGCCTCGGAGCCAGCCCACTATGCACTGAAACTGCTACAAAGTGTGAGCTGAAATTAACCTTACCTCCTTTAACTTTGGGTGTCAGGTGTTTTGTCCCATTAACAAGAAAAGTTACTAAAACAATTACATATGTGCAGTACATAAAATTTACATTATATACATTTATGTAAAAATGTATAATATAGCAGAAAAGTTGGGATACAACTATCAAAACCTTTATATTGGATTTTTTTTTTTTTTCTTGTGGAACCAGGCATTGAACTCAGGCCCTTGCACTTGCTGGGGAAGTGCTTATTCCACCGAGCCATTTCCCCGGCTCCTATATTGGATATTTCTTATTTGATGGGTTAGGGAGAAACTCAACATCATTTTTTTGTTTACAAATTTCCTATACTGAATATATTATTATCATTATCATCATCATCAAACATCTCTTTCTGGGGCCAGCAAGGTAGCTCAGCAGACTAAGTACCTCCTTTGGCAAGCTCAGGGACCAGGTTTGATCCCCAGTCTGGCATTCCCTGCCGCCCCACCCTCAGCACACTGAGCAGGGGACTAAGTCCAGGTGACACACGCCTATAATCCCAGCACTGGTGAGGCTGAAAACAGGAGGATCACTAGGCACCTCAGCTGTGTAGTGAGACCTTGTACCAAATACATAAAAAAAGGAACCGAAACAAAAAACATCTTCTGTGAGAACAGAGAAGTCCATCATGCAGTTATTGCACAGCCAGTTAAAATCTGATCTTTGCACTTTCTTTCATCCTTGATGATTGATAGAAAATGCTTTCTTTCATTGTAGGGTTTCTGTTATGGTATCTTCTGGCTATTTCTTGGGGCGAATGTCTTTGTACAAGCTTTGAAAGATTTAAACAGCAGGGTTATTCAGAGTATCAAAATGGAAACAACTCAAGCGTCCATCTATAGATAAATAAGCCAAATTTGGTATATATATGCAAAAGACAATATTTCAACATTAAAAAGGAAAGAAATTTAGAAATAGGATATAACCCTGAACACATTAAGCTAAACAAATAAGCCAGTCACAAAAATACCATATGTTCCCCTTACATGAAGTTAACAAAAGCAGTCAAGCTCATGGAGACAGACAATAAAGAGGCTACACTTAGTGGGTGAAGAGTAGGAAATGAAGTGTTCTTGTTTAATAGATACAGTTTTGGTTTTGAAGATGAAAAGTTCTGGACATTGGTTGGATAATATGAAAGCACTGCTATACTCTAAAGAAGTTAAGATAGTAAGTTTTATGTGTGTTTCACAACATTTTTTAAAAGGAAATATTAAAACACAGAGAGATAAAGAGAGCAAAAAGGAACAGCGAAAGGCTCTACCTAGCACAGGCAAGGTGGTACATATTGCACCACTAGCAGAACCTTAGAACTGGGCCATTGGGACCTTACCTTTGATTACTGCAAGTCTTCATTTACTAAATTTGTTTTCTGCTTTATTAATTCCATGAGAGGGAAGCTCTGCACATCAAGTTGTCACAAGTAATGGATACTTGGAAGCACACCACAAGGAAAGCTTTTTAAAAATCATATTCTTTTGAGGTGCTCTTCAGGAGTTGGCACTGGGAAGAAGTAGTCCATGAATGGCTTTAAAAAACTGAAAAATTCTGTGTGTAACTAAATATGTGTACTTTCATGGGCAAAAGTCTCTTTGCTGTTGGCAGATATTTAGAGACCTCAAGGTTGAGGATCATTGTTAGGAGTGTTTCTTGTATGATCTAGTCTACTAAGTTTCACTGCAATTTATAGATGGCAGCCACACATTTCAGGTACCTAACAACAGTTAGTAAGGTTCTCCACCTTAGTATTTTATGATCATAACACCTGAAGAGGGAATGACCTTTTATTCAGAAAGCTCATGTTTTATATTTTTCTCCAGTACATCAAAGAAACAAGAATAGTCTCAGTTTTAGTGTGATGCATTATAAATTATTATGTTGCTTAGATTTTTTTTAAAAAAATTAAAATTAGGACCTTCTTTTGTGGTTGTTTTTCATCTTATATGTGTAGTCAATATTTACTTTAAAATAATAGCTTAAATTTTTCTTAGCAGTAATCCTTTTATACAAGGCTGTATGTTTAGATATCAAAAAATATCTCCTCAAAACAATACCCTGATGTCATATGATGCACTCTGACATTTTAACTCCACTCAGCTCTACTTATGAAAAGAATTACTAGTTGTGATCTCAAACAATGACACTCAAAAATACTTATGTAGTTTAAAAGAAGAGTTTTTAAAAATATGATTATCTAGGTTTATCCCTCTTCCTTTGCCCTTTCCCACCAGTAGACATTCAGATCTGATTGACTTGGAAGAACCTGGACATTGGCATATTATAAATCTTGCCCAGAAATTGTAATGTACAGCCCATGTTGAGAAACACAGATTTAAATGGATCAAACAGTCTTATCTTAAGTCTCATTCTCCAATGTGAAAAACATTGCTTAAGGTCCACCCAGATAGCTCAGTGAGCTAAAGTGCCTGCTTACGCAGAGCACAGCAGTGGGGGTTTGATCCCCAGCATGCAGTGC
>NDGN011311584.1:0-20479 GCA_002564285.1 Tympanoctomys barrerae
ATCATTTTGTATCTGTATATACAAAATAGTTAAGATAGATATACAGCTACTTTCTCTTAATTCGATGAGAAGAAAGATTCATACTAATAGTGTTTGGGCAGGATATCATGTCTGCATCTTGTACTATGTATAACCGCTATGAAGAAAACAATATCCAATGTATTAATTATTGAAACTGTCCTACTAATCAGATTTGAAGCTGTCTCATTGCTATTTGTTTCTCAATAAAATTAATTTAAAAACAAAAGTTAAGAATGGGTGCATTTTTTTTACAAATAATAGCTCTTTGAAAGCATCCCACATAAAAATACAACATGTTAATCTGATATTCTGAAGGTAATAAAGTCAATTTTGTGTGTGTCTTTGTTCTAGTAAAGTAACAAATTTTAATAAGCTTCCAAGCTTATTTATACATCAGCATGTATTTTTAAAGAGCTTGGAACAACTTATAAAAATAATCTTACCTATTGCTGTGGAGAGAATGAACAAATTTCTATTAAAACTGTGTCCCTGCAGAAGAGTCCAGTCTGCTCTAGACCTATGTTTCTGGGATTTGTATCTCAATTTACTACCCATGAGTGGTAGCCATGAGCAACTTTGTAAAAATACATTTGGAGCTATCCAGACCTTTGTGAAAAGTATATAATTTTAGAACCGTTATGAAAATTATATAAAATTATTCAAGGTACATGGTCTTCAAAGTTCATTCAGGAAACAATATGTGCTGCTGCTATTGGATGATAGCCTATCTAAAGGCCTTGAAAAAACAGGTTTTATCTAAGGCTGCTCTTATTTCCTCAAGCTGAAAAATCTTATATGTAACCTAATGTAGAGCATTTCAATAGAGCTTGAATCATTCATATTCTAAATTTAAAAGACACACAATAACACATAGATGTGCTTTAATATCTCACTCCATAAAAGTTATTGTGACTGTTACTTTGTAATTATGACTGGTCTCTCATTTTCCTTCTAAAATTTGCTATTTGAGGTTGTTGCAAAAGGAGCTTACTTGATTAAAACATTTTGACCCCAAAAAGTAATAGAGCAGGAAGTAAAGTGGTCTCTGCTCATGTTTATCAATATAGATGATTTGGAACAAACTTTGCAGTGAACATGTAGACATGTCAGAAACTCTATTTCAAGATTTTTTTCATAAGTCATTGAGAAAATTTCAGAGATAAACAGACAATCATCTAAAAGAATGTAGGAACCAACAGAGTCAAGAAGATCATTGGAGAGTTGTTAATGAAACTGAACTTAGCTGCTTTTTTCCATTTCAGGTCAAAAAATTATAAGGAACAAAGAATAATGTCAAAGTCTTTAACAGGGAACACTTTACAAATGAAAGTGGTACTCTGAAAGTCTATTATCTCAGGACAAAGATGCCACCAAATAAACATGTTTCCTTTCACTGTAAATTGGAAGAAGAGAAGATAGGCTGTAGTCATGGTATAGATTCTGTGTTTGCCAAAGCTTATATTTTACAAAGGAGTGAAAACTTGGTATTATCTGAATGTATTACAAGTTCTTAAATCCAAAATGCATTTTTGATGACCCCAGACTTGTGGCATTCTCTTGTTACTTACAAAAGCAATGAAAATCATCTCTAAAGTTACAAGCTATACTTAGCATAAAGGAATTTGTACTAATTAGCTACTGAAAAAATAATATAGCAAGCAGAAAAGATACATTCTAAGAAGGAAAAATTAACTGGAAATCAGTTTGAAAAGAGAGAAATCAGAATTATATGTCTTTAAATTTTGAAATAATCAGATAGAAATGATATATTCTTAATAGCTTCCATATTTAACAGATAAAAAATAAAATTTGAAACTGTTTCTAAAAATAAACTGTAAAATATGACTAAAAACACAACTGAGAATAAAACCTTGTTACACTTTTTTGGAGCAGAATGGATGCAGATAAGGAGAGAATTAGTAAATTGAAATATAAATTAAGAAAAATCTATGTAGAAAGCTATAGAAAAAATTATTTAAAAAGCTAAGAAACACAGATTCTAGAATGAGAAGGATTGATTAGTTGTGGTGGAAGATGAAACAGTGAAAATATGGCAACTCTGCCAACATTTAACTACAAATTGGAAATGGCCCAGAGCTGAATGATGACACTCATTGATACTAAGACAAAATAGTCCAGCGGATCTCAAACAGGAGAAGTGAAAATAATCCTCACCTAACAATTACAAAACTAAACAATTTAGGCATAAAATGCTGGGTGTGGGCAAGAAGTGCAGATAAACTTAAGCAGCAACTGACTTTTCAGCAGCAAAAACAAAAAGCTAGTGAAATAAACTATTCAATGCTCTGAGAGACAATAACTGCTCACACGGCATCACAGTGATCCTTCCCCATCACTGGCACAGAACTCCGGACACCTGAAATTTAAGGAGGAGATGGTTATTTGGCTCATGAGTTCAGAAAGGTTGTCCCAGACCTGGCTGGCTTTAAGGTAGTAATGGCCTGGTGGATAGAAGTTGTTTGCCTCCTGACGTCCAGAAAGGAAGGAGGAGGACTTGTTGACAAGAGTGTGCCTTCCTGGGTCATGTCCCCAGTTATACTCCTGCTCAGACCGGGCCCTGCTCCTAAGGAGATATTTATCTCTAAAGCCACCAATGGACTAATCCATTAAGGAAGTAGAGTTCAATAACGCAATCTCTTTTCAAAAGTCTCCTTCTGATAATGAGTTTTGGAGATCATTTTAGATCTAAATCAACATCAATGTTCAGCAAAAGTATTTTTCTTTAGAATTAAGACTAAAGAAATCAACTCTCAGCTACTGTTTCCTATCAAATACAAACCCACAAAGCAAAAGTAAACATGTTTATGTGCAATGTTGCTGGAAAGATTTTGCTTATAGGAGCATTTTTAAGTTTGCGTACTTTAAATTCTAATCTCAGTATAATTATTTTTATCATACAGATTAGTGGAATATGATCAGAAAAACTATAATTTGTGTCAGTTTGTGTCGTTCTAAAGGAATAAAAGCAAAATAGAGAAGTTTTGTTATATTTCCTAACAGGTTGGTAACTTCATGCAATGTTTCTATGTTTCTACTTAGTCTTGGATAATTTTTTTTAGGGTTGATGGTAATGGAATAGAGGTCATATGTTTATCTCTTCATCGGCCAGCAAGCTTAATGCTCTTTCATGCTAATAGATTGTAATGGCCATAGAAAACTGTTCTTAAAGAGTCTAAAACACGTAACAGTGAAGAAGCATTCCTGATTCGTGAGAAAGGCTATATGTGATTAAAGCCAGCACTACAGTATGAGTTTGAAGACTAGCTCATTCTGATGTCACACCCAGATGTCTTGGACACACTTTACCCCCCAATCTTCCTCTTTAACAATTCAAAGTTGACTATTGTGATAGAAACTGTTCTGTAACAACTTTAGATTCTCTCAGACAGGAATTTGCAGTGCTATTCAAAGTACTAAAGGCATCTCTCAGACTTTGAAAGTGCATCAAATACAGTAATGAGAAAAGGGGGAAATTATGAGTTTCAGAGGTTTCCTTTGAGACTTGTAAAATATGCATTAGAAGTGAGAAATTTAAGCACCATGAATTTTATTACTAGCCCAAAAGTTACCCTGAGCCTTATATTTTAGCTGATTTAGATTCATGCTGTCTTCAGGGGACAATAATAAGTTCATTCTTGCTTATATCTCGGTCCAATTTCTAAGGTGCTTGCAAGAAAAATGCTTAGTTATAGTAATAAGCAGAACACTAAATTATTATTTTATTATTTGACTTCTACTTTTAAAGAAAAATAGTTGTTCCAAAGTAATATTTTTAATAAAAATTTTCCAAGCTCTTCTCTTCCTTTTGAAGTTTAATTTTAAATTCTGATTTATCCTCTTTCTGATTCTTATCTCATCTATCAATTTCGCCATATTTTACTTCTTCATTTGAGCAAACAGACACTTAATGATGATGTTGGGCAGTAGTCAGAGTTCTGTCATGGTGAGATGATCAGCTGATGTCAAGGAGATGTGTACGTTGACTCACGGCTTTTGAGGGTTGAGTCCATGATCAACTGATCGCTTTGCTTTAAGCGTGTGGCACAGCAGGACATCGTGGTGGGGAGGATGTGATGCAGCAAAGCTGTTTAGTTTATGGCAATCAGAAGGCAATGAAAGAGCAGAGCAGGAGGGCTTCACTTTCCCCTTGAAGGGCGCATCTCCAAACACCTCATGCTCTGCAAATAGATCCCACTTCTTACAGATTTCACTACTTTTAATGACATCACTGTTGAACCACTAAGTACTCAGCATATGGCCTCAGGGAGACGATTAAGCTCCAAGCCATCATAATCTGCCTCTATTGAATTTTACTTTATCTGTCTTTATTTATACTTATATTTATATCTATTTTAATGCTTTTCACCATTTATCATTAAGTTTGTGACTGTATAACATTAATACTTGAACAAAGTATGTATTGAATATACTTACTGGCATTATGTTAATGTCCAGGTAGATGATAAATTTAAATTATACGCTCGCTTATCAAGGAAAAGAACAATATGGCTAAATATCACACTAAATAAACACTCCTTTTTCATAATCTCCTCTTCTCTCTATGCCCAAAGCACATGCAAACCAAAAACAAGATCTCTGAAATCTGCTTTTGTTTCCTTACAGAAGAGTTCACAAGGGATACTGTTGATGTCATATGCGATGTTGAGTTTGAAATTGTTCATTTGTTGCTTTTTCTTTTTTAATCGTCTGTCACAGATCAATAGTTTAAATTTTCCAAATTCAAGTCTCATAGCACAGCATAGTGTTCTGATTCACAATGTGATGGACTTGCAGTTGTTTTAGAATTTTCTCTAGAGTTTCCTTAAATTTTTTGCCTTGTATTTCCATAGCTATCAGTGTACCAGTATTCTAACTTTCTGTATAGTGTTTCAAGGTGATGGATTTTATGAATTTGAATTTCACTGAAATTAATGGAATATGTAATGCCAGTCTACTTAAAATTCGTGTGTCTGTCATGTTACATTCTTCAGTCTGATTTTCCCATGTCCTAAGAATCATTACTTATGATGTTGGCTATCAACTTTCTCCAAAGAATATATATGATAATGTCGTTATAGTTCCACATAAATAATAGAGATGATGTGTCCAATCATTTAAAGAAATTTTCCCTATAACTAATTGTCAATATTAAAATATTAATGTTATCTGAATGCTTGGCATGTACCACATCTTGTAGTTTATATGCATTATCTTGTTTAACATCAATCATCCTTATAGTGCTATTAATAACCTCTTTGTGCTAATGAAGAAAATTCTATTTAGAGTGTTAACGACCTTGCATCAGCTGCTTAGTACAGAAGATAGAACTTGAATTTGTTTTTGGAATTTATGTTCTTAACATATAATCTATTCTCATTTTCAATGTGCTGTTGGAGGTCCTGAAAAGGATTCATATATTCAAGCTAAATAAGACAAGGTGCATTTTTATGGTCATTTAATACCAAGTACAAAAAGTGTTTTATTTTTACATCACTGATTCCTTAAAGTGTGATCCCTTCTTTTCTGAAATTAGACAATTCTTACCCCATTTTGAATCATGTTCTGTTGCTTTATAAGCAATTGTCAGCATCTTTGCCACATGGCTGGAGACCAGATATCAGTTTTTCACCATATAATGCATTCCCCTGATCTGGTAGGGAGCAGAGAGCAGGTGCTTGGAAATCCTGCTGTCATCCGTTCTCCACACATGACTGGTCCATGTTCAGGTGAATTATGGTGACTATCACCTGAGAACAATTATAGTGGCAGCACTCCAAGGCCTGGCTACAGTCTTTCCCTCCTATTTGATAGTTAGCAGAGCATATAAATGAAATTGTTAAAATCACTCAAGGAATCAGATATGCCTACATCACCTTTATGTTTTATGCTTCCATAATACATGAAGTAGCAACATGATTCCGAAAAAGCCAAGCTTGGCCTGACTTTGGTTTGGAGCAAAGTTAGAATATCTGATTGATATAATAATATTTAATTTAATATTAAATTTACATTTAGTGTTAAAATTTTGTTCTTCTAGCTTGCATTTTGGAAACTCAGGCTACAACTGACAACAAAGACTTACTCAGAAAAAACTTTCAAGAGACTATTTTCTTTAATGCAGAATATTTGCATGAAAGATGTAACTTTTCCTGGCTTTAGCAGGTATATTAAATAAAAACTGGGATGGGAAAATATGAAATAGATACGTGCTAATCATTCTGAAAAAAGTCATCTAAAATGTCTCCAAACACAAATGGGAATCTAATAAACAACTTGATTGAAGTAGATTTATTGCCACTTTCATATATACACAATCATTGAATATGGTATATTTTCTTCTATGTAGATTTATGAACCTACTTGCTCAAGTGGTGATTTTCAGATCAATAGCAAAGCTCCAGATGTAAGTGTTTTTGATATATTTCAGAGGAAAATGTACTCTGACACAGAATATGCTATTTGAAGAAATCATGCTTAAATCATATGAAGGAAGCTTTTTTGTTTCCAAAGCTCAGGTTTACATTTTATTCTGTTCATTTACTTCCCAGCAGGTGTCTCTATATAGCAGCTTTACTAGAAAGATCAAGAAGACAAGAACCAATTATATAAAAAAGAAAATGTATCAAGAAAAGAAATAAACTAGTCACAGAGGGTATCTCTTTTGAAAATATAGTCAAATTAATTTAAAGATATGTGAAACTCATGGGCTGTTTCTTGAATATATTCATGTTAACAAATTTTTAAAAAAGAGACCTATGAGTCCCTTAAGTTTGTGACATCTATAACACAAATACAGACCTTTAGAAATAAGATATTCATTTAATTTTATTATTATGATTTGATAATATCTTCATAATTTTGGATGAAATGTAGAAAAAGTAGGGTTGATTTTTGCTGTGATGACAAAAAAGCAATTTAAAAGTGGTAGTAGACATACAGAGATTAAAAAGTAAGATGTCATTGAAAGTTGTTGTCTACCCAGTTTTCCTTGATCAGATTACTGGTTATTTTATTTAGAAAAAAGGCATAAAGAAGAAATCTTCTTTACTGCTTCATTATCAATATGTAAGGTTTTTAACCAAATAAAATTCATGCTTTGATATAGCAGGTAGATTCATAATCTATGTAGGTTAAGTATTTTCAAATTTACATATAAAAAGAATGAAACTGTTACCTTTTATTGTATTTGCAGGTTTAATACACTATAGCATTCTGAGTTACATGTTGAAATCAATATGTGCTTAAAACTCTGAATCATGTTATCTAAATGAAGTTAAAGATAAACTCTAGTTTCAGCATATTGAGCAAAATGTTGACTCAATTTTAAAAGCCATAAAATTGTAAATGCACAAGATATAATAACACATAAAATATTCTAATATCATGAAAGGGTTAACAACAAATAGAAGTCCCAAATAGATCAATATCAGAACAAAATGCCTATCTTCTTATCTATTGAAATTTTCAGTAATAGGTAGGAATTTAAAGTATTTTGAATCAGCATTTCACAAAATGTATATTTTGGCAATCAATGGGAAGCTATGGAATTATTATACTCTATTATGGCCTATTATTTCTTTCATTTTAATGTGGCATTTTTAAATTCTTACCTTTATATAAAAATTATAAAGCACAGCTAATCCATAAGATCACTAAGGAAACCTCAAAGCCCGGCAATATTCCTTCATGCAGTGACAAAATTTTTTAATTTATCCTCTTAAATGGGAAATAGAAGACTGGGCATGGTGGCCTGGTGCCTATAATCCCAGACCTTGGGAGGCTGAACACAGGCAGATCACTACAAGTCTGATCTACATAGTGAAACCCTGTAGACCGGTAGACCCTGTAGATTCTGTAGACCCTGTACTAAAATACAAAAAAAAAAAAAAAAAAAAAAGAAAAAAGGGAAATAGAGTTGTTCATGATAAGATATCTTTTGTTTTAACATGATAAAATAAAAATTTATTTTTCATCCTTTTCTCAAAGTGTCACATCATAAAAACAACACTACAGAAATTAGCAGGGACTAATTTATCTGATGCAGCTCAGTGTTTGTGCTGTGGCATCAGTACAACTATCCGCTTTTAACCAGACTTAGAGTGAGAACTAACCAAAAAGCAGAGCAGAAACTTTTGATAAACTTATTTTTGAACCCCAAATGAGCCATGTGTAAAGTTGGGGCCAAAAGTGATGTGGTTTCTGTAGAGATTATAAAGAAACCAAATACTTTATACAGTGAGAAATAGAAAGATGCCTCTGTTTCTCTCAGTCTCAAGACATGAACAAAGTATAAACACTGATTTTGCAAGAATATAAAAGCTTTTAGTTCTTGTCCAGGTCTCAATAAAGCCCTCATTCCCATCTAATTCTTCACAAGCCTGGCCTTTTCTATTTACATTCTTATCAACATTCTGTTCCTTTGAGCTCTGACCAGGCGCACCCATTACATCTGCTTATAGTATTCTAGGGTTGTCTGGCCTGCCTGTCCAAAGCTTTCCAAACTTCTTTCATAAACCAGTTTTACAGGCTTCTTAGACACCTACTCAGATGTAGTCTCAGACATCCCTTTTGGTCAGTAAATTAATTTGACTCATGGTTCCTGAGGGCTTAGTCCATAATTGGCAGGTTCTAAGGCAGAAGAATCATGGAAAAAGGACATGGTACAGAAACACTGTGAAATTCAGGGTATCTGCAAAGCATATTAGGAGAGTAACACCAGAAAAAAAGGGGCAAGAGACCAAATCTAGCACCCTGGGTGACACCTTGGCCCACACAGTCACACGCACTAGGGTGCTGTAAAGTTTCCCCTAGGCAGCTCCCAAGCCAACCACGTTGTCACTGCAGCTTCATTGTTACAGTAGTACTTCTTCCTTTTTCTATGTTTAATGCTTTAAGCTATGTTAGGAGTATTTACACAATAGGCAAAAGAAGCACAGTAAACCCAGACTTCTTATTGTCTTGAAGACCTAAGTTTTAGGTACTTTCTGTCCTGCCATTCCATACCACTTCTTAAAAGGTATCTAAGAACTTTTCACACACTCTCACCAGTTTACATATGTTTGCTGTTAGTTTGAATAATTAATAGCTGCAGTGAAGTACAGACAATAATAGAATAAATAAACCATATGCCCCCTTTATCTCTCCTTGCTAACTGGCAATTTTTCTTGTCACAGTTACTCTATTTGTTCTCCCTGAACATAAATATATATTTTCCTCTGTGCTACCATATGAAAATTATTTGCTGGCATATTAAGGACTTTTTTAAAGTTATACATTTGGTACAGGGTCTCATTATGCAGCTTGGAAACTCATAGTGATCCTCCTGTTTTCAGCCTCCCCAGTGTTGGGATTAAAGTTGTGTGCCACCATGTCTTGACTTGGTGGTCAGCTCGATGTGCCCAGGGGCAGAGCCAGCCTGGCATGTGGTGTCAGGGATTGAACTCGTGTCCCTGTGCTTGCTGAAGCAGGTGCTTAATCCACAGATCTATCTCACTGGTCCTCTTATGGACATTTTTCTCCATTAATATCTTAACAGTATGAGAGTTACCTTACATCATTTCAACAAGTATCACCTTGGTAGTACAATAGTATCTCAAGTCCATGCTGTGCCGATGCTTAAATTTTGTCCAAATTGTGCCTACGTGTAATGACTGACCCTTGATTAACACTTTACCACAGTTGTAAAAGACATTTTGGATAGCTTAATTAAAGTTCTAACTGACATTTATTCACCACATAGGATAATTATGTTTGTTTGGTCTTCTGCAATCCAACAGAGGACCCTCATCTTTATTTGACATAGCTAAATCTTGGGAACAGCCCAGACAGACATCAACTGAGGAATGGATTAAAAAGGATATGGTATTTTTATACAATGACATATTACTCAGTTATAAAAAAAGATAAAGTTGAGGCTTTTAAGATAAATGGATGCAACTAGATAATGTATTGCTAAGTAGAAGAAATCAGATTCACATGTGCAACCATCATATTGTCTTGCTAGTTTGAGAACCTTAAAGAGTAAATAAAATCTGAAAGGAACAATAGATAACTGTGAAAGGGAAATAATTTTTTCAATGGGAAGGAAAAACTGGGGTAAGGAAAAGGACAAAAGAAAGAAGGAAGAGAAAAAAAGATATATTTATGCATATCTTCAGGATATTTTGGATAGTTATACTGTCAATTACTGCTGTTCTTTTGAAGGGACAAGCTAATGCTTGAAGTTTTTCATTTTAATTTCCTATAACTTGCTTATTGCTATTTTGTTTTGTCTTTTTAAACAACTTTGCAGGTTTTAGGCTGTTAACTTAAACAACTAATTTGAAGATAACATCATGCAATAAAGCAACCATTGGTGAATTCCTATTACTTTGTTTAATGGAATTTTGCATCATTTCTAATGACTTTTTCTTTGTATCATTTTGTATTCTTTAAAAAAAATGAAAAAATAAATGCTTTTTTCTCTATTTGTACCACAATAATTTTAATCTGTATCATGATCCTTAACTGAATCAGTGTCATTATTATTATTAGTGGGAATTTTAAATTCTATAAATAATAGAGTTCTTAGAGATAATTGATAAATAAAACATGCATACCAAAATTACAACAAGAAGAGGAATGAAAAATTAAAATATATAACAATGTAAAATTATAAAAATGAATTATAGCAACTATTGATGAATCTGAATTATTATATTTCTAAGACAATATTTGTTCAAACACTAAATGTGATTTTATATGAGGAGGGAATCGGACTCTTAGAGTGGATTAGTCCTGTGATGTAATGCACTATTTTATATATATTTTTTGGAGGTCATCATTGTACACGTGCTTTGTTCATTCAGTGCCACTTGAGTTCAATGATTATCATGACTAAGTGGCCCAAGTCTTGCTAAATGAACACTGGCACGGACACAATCACTTTTTCCTCAGAACCACTGAAGTGTAGGCTATAAATGTGACTGAATCTAAAAGTGAGGGATGAGTGTAATGAACTGCATTATCCAGCATAAAGGAAAATCATTATGCCACCATCCAATTATGATATTAAGAAATATGCTTTTAACACTTAAATTGTCAATGGACACAACTATAATTACTAATATATAAACTTTCCACAGTCTTGCTTCTTAGAAGGAAGCGATGAGAGAATATTTTATCTGTGTTTTACTTTTTGTATAATTTAATAGTTTTCTTCCCATGAATAAGTATTATGGCTGTTGTACGTTAAACTAGAATGGGTATGAATATACAAAAAAATAAAATTAATCTCAGGGAAGAAAAACAATTAATTCACAAGTAGTTTAGTAAAAAAGTTAAGTTTGTGTCTCTCTTTCCTTTCTTCTACACCTTCCCCCAATTACCATGATATTTCCCTTCTGTGGCTGTTTAGTCTCACATTTATAGAGCATTCTGTTCATCTCTGTGCCTTTCAAATTATTCCTCATTAAGAAAACAGCACTTACTTCCTTAAGATCCTCATGTCACACTGTGTACTTACTCTACTTTTCTTCTTATTTTTGGAGAGAAATAGTAAGGTGATGTGGAAAAAGAGGAAGGAAGCTTGGTTCTTTTAGCTCTGCCTCTACTAAGATATTTCAAATTTCAATAAATCATTAACATTTCTGTATCCTGAATGCGTGTCTTTAAAATAAATGCAATTGATTAGATGACTCAATTCTTTAACAACTCTAAAACTTCTTGTGTCTCGGGAAAAGGAGAATCAATATTCTTTTCATACTTAAGATGTATTACACTTGAATAGATGACAAAAATGCTATTTAGCAGAAAACACATCTTGAAGAAGAAAAATTGTAATGCCTTAAGTGTAAAGTTTGTCTAAGTGAACCTATTCAAATACTATCTTATAGGGCAGGCAAGATAGCTCAGTGCACTAAGTGCCTGCTTAGGCAAGAAGAAGGACTGGGCTTTGATCCCCGGCATCACATGCCTTGCTGGCCCCACCCCTGGGCACACTGAGCTAGTCACTGAGTCCGGGCATGGTGGTGCACACCTGTAATCCCAGTGCTGGGGAAGCTGAAAACTGGAGGATCACTGTGAGTCAGAGTGTCATAGTGAGATCCTGTACCAAATACATTAAAAAAAAAAGTATCTTATAAATGACCTGCACATACATTATTTGCATATTGAAAACTATTAAAAATTTCTGGAGCAGCAGAAAACAAGTTTTATTTTGTGTTTTCAATACATAAATATGCAGGGAAGCACTTAGTAATGCATAATTCAGAAGAAAGTATAAGGATTTAGGGTTTCTATACCATCTTAATAGGTGAGGGAGAAGGGAGAAAGGTATTTATGAAAAGAAATGACTTTTTTAAAAGATAAATAAGTTTGCAGGAGAACAAGCAAAAAATAAGCAAGTTTGTATGAAGACTTGTCCAGAGCTTGTACATATAGTTTTCTATTCACTAGAGGATCCTTAATTTCCAGGAGAGAATATATTTGGGTAAATTAATTGATATTCTCTATTCTGGTTTTAGATTTCCTATGAAGAAAAAACTTATAATAACCTTATTTTCTAGAAGTTTCTTCTTCCACTAAAAGAAAGGAAGTTAAAGAAGTTTTTGTCTCTCTTGTGCATCTTTTGATATGTTTAAAATACTGTTTATTTAATTACATTTGTTGGATTTTAATGAGAAAGGTATTGTACTTTACTCTTCCAGTCAATATACCAGGTTTACAATTCTATTTTTTTTAAATTACAAGTCATTTTTGGTAAATATTTAGCTGTGTTGTCTTGAATTAAGATGTAGAAATCCACGTGATACGTTGTATTATGGCTGGGAAAATTTGCCTTTCAGGTTAACCCTTGGATTTTTTTTTTCATGGAACTTTGTAGAAATAAATACAAGAGGTCCGGGGTGACAGCTCAGTAGAATAAGCACTTGCCTGGCAAGCACAAGGGCCTGAGTTCAATCCCAGGTTCTGTCAAAAAAAAAAAAAAAAAAAGAAGAAAAAAAGAAATACAAGATAGCAAGAGAACATATTTTTCAGTTGATCATTGATAAATATAAATTTAAGATGACAAAAATATGACATAAAACAGAAAAGGTTATAAAAATGAAAATGTAATGTATATTTTGATGTATTTAGAAATTTATTTAGGAAAAACATATAACTGAGTTGTATTGGGATTTACTTATTTGCTTATTTAGTTGCAGGTACCAAATTGCTGACATACAGAACTTAAAAAAAGTACCTTTAGAAAACAAGAGACAGGATTGTCCTGCTACAGTATTGTATATGGTTTGGTTTCTAAATTTCTGCATAAAAATATGTAATTGGTTTTTTTTTCACGTTTTACAGCAATTTAAATTTTAGAATCTCCATCATTGCTGGAAAATAGCAGTTCCATGTTATGTTTGATATTCAGACAGATAGTGAGGTAAAGCTCAACTGCCTCTGTTACAGGGTAATAATATCATTAATTTTCTCTGGATCGTTAACAACTAAAATTTGCAGACCAAAAATTAAAGAAATAGAAGGTTACAAGGATAGCCAATATTTTGGCCCTAGCTCTTCAAAGTCATGGAGGACTCATGACAAGAGAACCTGTGGTGTGACATTGTATAACAAAGTGGTGTCCCAAATTTTCTGATCAAGGAGATTATGGGTCCATAGAGGAAAGTGATTGATGATGTATAGTGTGCCCAAGAGAGTCACCTATAGTGAAAAAAAAATTCTCTCAGGCTTTTACAGAGAGCAAATTGGTCAAGAAGTGGTCATGACTCATCCACATGGTTGACACTGACAAAAGATCTACAAGGTGCTGTACATGNTTTCAGGGTAAATCCTGAGGGGATTTGACTGACCTTGTCAAATACAAAAGTTACATTTTTAGATATATAGATCTTTCTTTCACTTGATATTAACCATGCAGCAGAAAAGTATAACCATGTTATAAAAGTAAAGCCATATGAATATGCTGAGTAGTAAAAGACTCAAGTCAACAACTTCTGAAAATTGCCAGTTCTGCTGATAACCCGCTACTGTTATAGGCTATTGGAATATATTAGGCTATTTTGCTGAATTCAAATACCTAAAATATTTAGATTGATTTCAAGTATGCAAAGGTCCTTTAAAGACATCTCCAAATACAGCTTCTCTAACTGCAGTGCAACACCTATCTCTTTATTTTGTCTTGTTGTTTCAGAGATTTCTGTCTGGGTTTGACTGTGTCCAGTGCAGAAATATTTCATGTTTGTCAACATGTTTACTTTCACAATTCTGTTTCTTAATGTGCCTGGATGTTTAGCAAGCTCATGCAGAGGAGTTGAAATGTTTGCTTGTTTTTGCTCTTGTCTTTTATAGATTATCATTATGATTTAATTCTAATTTCTTCATTTGCACAATAACTGTACTTTTTGGAGGGCACGTATTCATTTTCTTGTTTTTTTTTTTTTTTTTGGAATGGGGATCAAACTTGGGACTTCACACTTGCCAGGAAAAAATTTATGTCACTAAACTCTCTCCCAGGCATCTTCTGCTTTAGCAGGTCCTAGTTTCTTTCTCTCCTTATTCTTGGCTTCGAGGAACATCCAGTCAAGGATCCAGTCATTTTTTTGGAAAATGTAATATATTTTATTTATAAAATATCATTCTATTCTCTGAACAAACTTAAGAAAGATAAAAGACAAGTATTTATCACTTATAAGTAATCTGAAGTACTTAATAAGATATGCTTAATAAGAATGAATTTAAGAAAACAAACTACCAAATAAAGAAGACAAAAGTTTTGAAGAACATTTTATCAGGAAGACATTCATTCATGACAGGATGACAAGTATAATATCAAGATGCTCAATTTAGTAATTACCAGAAAATGCAAATTGAAACTAAGAAATACCATTATAAACCCCTGGTAGTATCCATTCTGTACAAGAACACACAGCAGCTGGAATGCCATGACAGAACTGGTGAGAGTAACGATGGTACAGTGATATAAGATTTGTTATAAACACAAAGTTACCATGTAACACAATAATTTTACCCAAATCTTTTTAACTAAGAGAAATGAAAACTTGTCTTCACACACAAAAAACTTGTATGCCAATGTTTCAATGTTCTTCTGTGTTATTGTATAGAACAAAGATGTCTTAGTTGCTTTTATTCTTGCTGAGAAAAAAAAAATACCTGACACTCAAAGTTAAGGGGGAAAGGTTTATTTAGCTCACAATTTGTGGTGATTTCACTCCATAGTCAGGTGGCTTCAAAGTGGCAAGGCACATGGCAGAAGAGGAAACCCTTCATGACTGTAGAAACCAGCAAAAGCAATGAGAGGGACAAAGGAGGGGGGCCCTTTCTGTCCTTTATATTGTACCAGTCCCTCAGATTAGGGAGGCACCAGTCCCATCAGTGCTGTCATCCAACAATCACCCACCCTTAATCCTACCACCTTTAGTCCCAGTATTATGCTATGAATCCATCACACACTCTAGATTCAGCCACCTTTGAAAAATCTCATTGACTGTATGAGGCTCTGGACACAAACCATAAGAAGGAAATATATAAACATCCTTCTCTGATGAATGGATGAATGAATTGTGGCATATCCAAACCACGGAGTACTACTCAACAATAAAAAGAACAAACTAATGACATATATACATCTTTAGTGAATCTCAAAAGTGTATGTTAAGTGACAGGTGCCAGAAAGGAAAGCTACATATTTTATGAGTCTACCTATTTAGAATTCTAGAAATGTAAACTATATTATTAGAAAACACAAACGTTTTTCATAGGCTGGATTTGTGGGTGGTGTTAACTCTCATGGGCAACAGCAGAAATTTTGGGGGAATTGATAGAATTGTTTTGCATCTTCATGTGGGTCCTGATTATATGACTATAATTCTTAAATTCAGTACACTGAATATCAAAACATGAAGTACAAATTTAAAAATGAATAATAATATCAATTCCAACATGATGAGAAGGTCCAAGAAAAGAAACAAAACAAGAATATTATGAAAAAAGGAAAAAATGACACTAGCCAAATCATAGTTAAAAATTTCAGATATCAGTTTCAGTGTTAACTCTTCAGGAAAGAATAACACTTCCTTGACCATTTAGCATGATGCGTCTCCCTACCATACTATGGCACTTTAGCTTTTCAAGTACTTCTAATCCAATATGCATTCACTTATTCTTCATTAATTTTTACCATCTGTCTTTCTGCATCAAAATACTACTTCTGAAAGAGCAAAAATCTCTTATGCTATATTGATAATTGCAAATGTAGGGCATAGAATACTCCTAGCATGAAGGAGTGCTTGATCCACATTTATGAACTGATTGAACAGGTTGAAGTCCATAGTGTTCGAACTGCAACAGCCGAGAGCCAATTTTTTAATGAAATGAGATGAGAAAGTCACTTATAGAAAACATTGATGTAAACTGAAATTTAAAAATGAAGTTATAAGTTTTCTAAAAATCAGTGAATATTCAATTCATGTAAATTTGTTGTTAATATTAATTAGGAAGTAAAACAAAAAGGGATAAAATTGACTAAAATATTTAAGCAATACAGCAAGACAAATTAGAAGTATATTTTAAGTGTGAATAAATTTTGAACTAAAAATTTAAGGTTAATAAAAATAATTCGGTAAAATTTTAAGGTTAAAGAAAGAAAAGGTTGTGAGCTTTTGGATATTTGGGCAAAAAATATCTCAAATAGTTTTCATATTTAAAGAAGTAACTTCCTTCAGCACTATCGCTAAAAATTTCACAGATGCCAGACAATATAATTGAGGTCACCAAAGAACTTTCCCCATTAAAATGATACATCATCACAGGAAGTGGATTTTGGCCTGACAAGGATAGTTAAGTAGAATCACGGCATGAAGCCTTGTTAATTTATCAAAGTTTGAAAAACAAAAATGGAGCAAGCTAACAATGCTGGTGTTGGGATCTGTGCTAAATATTTAGTTTTACTCTTGCTTGTTTGAATTATCTGGTAGTCTATGAATGGATTCCCCACCTTCCCTATCCCATAGTCTAACTGTAAATAAACCACAGTGTGTAGATTGATGTTTTGATTTTTCTCTCTAGCAATATCACAGCAAAATCTGGTTGTTAGACAGGAAATCTGAGGGATTGTTTTTTGGCAGTGCTGCTTGTGGGGATTGTAGTGATTTTGAAAGAATTCAGTTTGGAAGGCACCACTGACATCATCGCCAAACAAAGGACTCAGAGCAGCACGCTGTAAATATGATTGCTGTTATTTAGGTCGATACAGAAACAGATTCACTTTAGATATTTTTTTTTTTACTTTCAAGACATGAATAAAGCCCAGGGTGATCAGGAACACCGCCCTTACAGGAGGATGTGGGTGGCTTTAAGTCCACTGCAAGCAGCTCTTTATTTTCTTATATCTTCACTTTTTTAGGAACACTTATAAAATATCTGTGATGCATTAAGTCCTGCCATGGGTATTTGCTTCTTGCCTGAAGACTTTTACTAACGATTAAGGTCTTTGGAAACATGCATAACCATTCCTTCCAATTCATGGTTAAGTGACACATGATAAAGCTTTAAATACCCACTCTTAAAACGTGATACTCTTGCTGTGAGGAAAAACAGTATCAAAGACTTTGTAAACTATTAAGATCAATGTTTTTTCCTGTTAAAAAAAAAAAAGAAAATGGTATCCTAGGAGTGGCCTAGAAGTGGTCTGCTCCTCACAGCACTCCATGAAAGTAAAGGTATCAAGTCATTGTGGTATTTATTTTATTTTATTTTGTATTTTGTATTTTTTTGTATTTTAGGGGAGGGTCTAGTGTGTTCAGGGTCTCACTATGAGATTGGACTTGTAGTGATCCGCCTGTTTACAGCCTCCCAAGAGCTGGGATTACACACATGCCACCACACCCAGTCTCCATTGTCATCTCAGCTCGCCCTGGGAGTGGGGATGGCATGGCAGGTATTGTGATATTTACAATGAGAAATCTTACCAGCAGAAAGCTGGAAAGTATACACAGACAGTGTGCAATGGAATGGCATGATTTTAGAGTGGAGAATGAAGGGTATAGTTTCCTTAGAAATAGATTTATTTCCATTGGTGCTTCAAGACCTTAAGCTGAACAGAACTCAAACTAGGTCTGTTGACAGCATTCTAGTTATTGTAATCAGTGATCCCATAATATCTACACAAAAGAAAGGACAACAAGAAGATGAAGAATACTTCAATTACTTGGACATATGTCTTTTTATATAAGTACTTCAGAATACAAACAGAATTTACCCCAGGACAGGTAAGCTTCATATGAAATAAAACACAAATTTGGAGTGAAAGTAAAATTATAAAAACATGCAGAGCCTATTAACAACAAAACTGATTAAAACTTTAAACAAAATACATAAATATTTAATTGCAAAAAAGATAAAAGGAATAATAATGCAATTACTTACCAAACAATAATATGAGACAAATATTGCCTTCCCATTTTCACAAATAAAGAATATCTATAAAAATAAATTGTGAAAGAAAACTAAAAGAAAAATAACATTCAATAGGAGGTAAGATATAAGCACTTTTATTAACCTTTAAAATATTGGAATTCCATGGGAAAATTACAAAACTTTAGGCTCTGTTATGTGTAGGAGATACATTGTCCTAGGCACTATGTATAATGTGAGCTAAGATATTTTGTTATTATTGATTTTATTCTATAGTACTAGCTAGCTGTATGGTATCATTATTCACAATCTTCTTACTATTTATGTGTAGTTTAGATAATGAGTACTACAAATATTCAAACAACAAAGCCACCTCAGCAATTATATGATTAAAGTTGTGCTTCAGTACTAATGAGTAGAAGCTTGGGAGTGTTCATTGATGAAATACTGTCCTAATCCTCACAGATTATTCATGAACATGTTCTCTTAAATGATGCAGAATAAAAAGGAATAATAACAAAATATGAATCAAAGGTATTATATAGATGGTATTTGTGCACACATTCTTTTGACAAGTAAGCATTGCGTTCAATTATATTTCCCATTTTTCTACCTTTCTGGTTGAAGCTTCCCATGCTAGATGGCTTTCTTCATCTTCACAGGACTTAGAAAATATGTGTACCAGCATATCCTACAAGCACTAAATATTAACATTTAATTTATTGGCATATTTCATGCAAAATTAATGAGAGTGGAAGACTAACAAGAGACTGAGTGTATTAAATTTTCCTATAATAATGCTACCTGAGTCATGTAGGACTAGTTTTCACTAAGGCATAGATCAAGGCATTGGCCATGTTTGTGGTATTAAATATTTATATTTTGAAAACAGTAAGTGAAGACTAGCTGTGTTATAAGTTTTAAAATTTGCAGGCTTTTACAAAACTATTTTTAAGAAGCAGCCTGTTTTTGCTTAATTCTTTCAGAAGATATACTAGATATAATTTGTGAAAATAATATCGAACAAGGAACTGGTGAGCATAAATGGGAGCGCTAAATCCTCCAGAAAGTTACTGAGAAACATGGGTCAAGGAGCTTTCCATCTTTAACCCTTGATTTTCTTCTCTTTTACACAGATATTCTTATATCTGTGCTGAGAATTTTAGCTGATTATTATAAAATCAGTAACAACGAAAGAGAATAGAAAACACTTTGCTTATTATAATACATTGTAATATATTTGGAACAAATTAAATAGTAAATATGATTGTAAAGTTTTATAAGAAATTAGAGGCTTCCTGGCCTAAGGGACAGCAGGTGAAGTATCAACAGTAGACAGAAAAAGAATTCAAACAATGGAAGACACAGGAAAAATTATCTCCAAAGTATGAAAGAGAACTGCTGGCACAAAATCATTTATAAAGAGCCAAGAGAAGCAGGAGACAGGCAAGAAGTCTATCTCTATATGCAAAAATAAATCGGGCAAAGTCTGTTGACAACCTGAGCACACCAAAGGCATTGTCGGTCCCTCGACCAGGATTCTGATGAATTAAGACAATTCCACTGTGGGCTACGTGTAAGTGAGAATATCTTTAAGCTAGGTCATATTAGCCATTGGTTAATGGTTAACCATTGGTTAATGGTCATATTAACCATTATAAGGTTCATGTCTTTTAGCTACATCATGAATACAAAATATTATTAGAGAAAAATGAAATAATATACCACCTTTTTCATAATAGTGGTATGATCTACAGACAATTTATTTTTTCTGTTTTGGGGAAAGCATGGTTATACAGTGTTTTCCATCAAGTTAAAGAAAATTGTGGGGCTGGAGAGATAGTTGGGTGGTCTAAGCAACTTCCTGGCAAGCACAAAGTCCTAGGTTCAATCCCTAGTACTGCATTCCAGGCTGTCCCAAAAACTGTAGGTGTGCTGTGCAGGCCACCAAAACTAGGCATGGTGGCACACACCTGTAATCCCAATGCTGGGGAGACTGAGACAGGAGGATGGCTCTGAG
>NDGN011311589.1:0-14553 GCA_002564285.1 Tympanoctomys barrerae
GAGCTCGGGCCCAAGGGGGACGGACACCGGCCCCCCGAACTGGGAGCGCCAACGGCGAGGTGCACTACCACCGCGGGCAAGCAGCCAAGCCCACCACCCCCCAGACCCACGACGCAGCTGCAGCGAGCCCCCCCCTCTCCCGCCCAACCCTCCCCCCCCCGGGGGGGGGCCGACGCAGACCGGAGCAGGAAGAGGCACAGAGCTGACGTAACAGCCCTACCCGGTCCGGCCCCGCCCCGGTTCTCTCGTCTGAGGCAAGCCCCGCTTCCACCCTCCCAGAGACCTGCTCCGCCCATCGCAAACTCTCCCGGTCCGGCCCCAGGGAGTCTCGAGCTGATAAGCGCTTGCAGCTGAACCGGAAGAGCCGGTGGGTGCTACCCGCGTCTCCCGGGAGCCGCCCTAGGCCTGCCGCACCCCAGCTGTAGGTCAGTGTGTTGTGGCTGTCCAGACCTCGACACTGAGCCAGATACCAGGGCGGCCGCCGGCAGAACCCCGAGCGGCAACCTCCAGGAGCCCTCGTCCTTTCAGGTCTCTGGCAAGTGACACAGCGGGCCTCAGTGCCCTCAGGTTCGCTGGCGACCCCGGAAGTGGGCTCGCATTCAGATGAGTTTTGGGACCCAGGGGTTTTGGAAGAGAGGGCCAGGGTCTATGATCTCAGGAAAGTGTAGGGTCGAAGAACAACGGGGTCGGGGTCAGGGTCAGGGATTTGGGCTCTGGGCTCTGGGTCCCAGAAGAGGGAAGAGCCTGATGGAGCCAGTTTCTCCTCCTTCCCAAGGTTCTCTGGAAACAGGCCTGACTGTTCTGTTCCATGGAGGCTCTCTGGGCCCTCTTTCTAGCCTGGGCTACAGGCCTGGCCGCTACCAATCCACCGAACATTGTTCTGATCTTTGCTGATGACCTGGGCTATGGGGACCTGGGCTCCTACGGACACCCGAGTTCTACCACCCCCAACCTGGACCAGCTGGCTGCAGGGGGGCTGCGGTTCACAGACTTCTATGTGCCTGTGTCTCTGTGCACGCCCTCCCGGTAAGTGAGGGGCCCTCACCTGCATCCACTTGCTCCCAGCGTGACTCAGGACTGCAGTGTGGGAGGAGGGTGTTGTCTGTTTTGGGGAGTCCCTGTTTCTCCCTCCCCTTTCTCCTTTTGCCCATGCTCATCTCCATTGGATTCACGGACTCCTGACCTGTCCCTACAGGGCTGCCCTCCTGACTGGCCGGCTTCCTGTGCGGATGGGCATGTACCCTGGAGTTCTGGGGCCCAAATCTAAAGGAGGGCTGCCCCTGGAGGAGGTGACCCTGGCTGAGGTCCTAGCTGCCCGTGGCTACCTCACTGGGATGGCTGGCAAGTGGCACCTTGGAGTGGGGCCGAGGGGGGCCTTTTTGCCCCCCCATCAGGGATTCCATCGATTCCTGGGTATCCCGTACTCCCATGACCAGGTATGAGCCACCGGGTTGATCAGTTCCCCCAGGTCAACCCACAGCTCAAACCTCTCACTGGAGCTGTCCCTTCAGGGCCCCTGCCAGAACCTGACCTGCTTCCCGCCAGCAACCCCCTGTGATGGCACCTGTGACCAGGGCCTGGTTCCCATCCCACTGTTGGCTAATCTCTCCATAGAGGCTCAGCCCCCCTGGCTGCCAGGACTAGAGGCTCGCTATGTGGCTTTTGCCCGAGACCTCATGGCTGATGCCCAGCGCCAGGGTCGTCCATTCTTCCTGTACTACGCCTCCCACGTGAGTACCCACAGTTCTGCCCTCCCTACTGCCAGTGACTGCTTACCAAGGCTGACTCCTATTTCTGCCTCCAGCACACCCACTACCCTCAGTTCAGTGGGCGGAGCTTCGTGGGGCACTCAGGCCGAGGGCCATTTGGGGACTCCCTGATGGAGCTGGATGCAGCTGTGGGATCCTTGATGATGGCTGTGAGGGACCTGGGGCTACTGGGAGAGACACTGGTCATCTTCACTGCTGACAATGGGTATGCCAGTCAGGCATAGCACACTCATTGCTTAGATGCAGCCTAGGCCCCTCATGGTGTTACAGAATAAGGGAGTCTCAAAGAGTCTGTTCCTACAGTGACCCTAGATCTTGAGTTTTGGGGCCACAAGTACATAGAAGTGCTGATTTTGATAAGCTGGAGGGGACAGCCATGTATTGACCATTTCAGGGCAAGTGACTGAGAAATGTGGCACTATTGGTGGCCAAAAGGGAACCAAAGGCCCTGAGCCTTGTTGCTGATGACTTTCTTGTATGTCCCAGACCCGAGACTATGCGGATGTCCAATGGTGGCTGCTCTGGCCTCCTAAGATGTGGGAAAGGGACAACTTTCGAGGGTGGGATCCGAGAGCCTGCTGTGGCCTTCTGGCCAGGCCACATCACTCCAGGTCAGTCTCCTTGAGGGCTCTTGGCCCTGCTTCCAGCCTTGCTGCAAGCAGCATAACAAGCCACCCTCTGGCCCCAGGTGTGACCCACGAGCTGGCTAGTTCCCTGGATCTGCTTCCCACTCTGGCCGCCCTGAGTGGTGCCCTCTTACCCAATGTCACCTTGGATGGTGTGGACCTCAGCCCTGTGCTGCTGGGCTCAGGCAAGGTAGGGCTAGTGACCCCCTCAGTCCAGCTTGTCCTCCTGGGGTGAGGGTGGCAGTACCTGAAGTGTGTGTGTCTCACATCTCCTTTGATAAATGACATTCAGGGCTACCTTGGGCCAAAGAGGGTGACAGCCAAGGCCCCTCCCACCCTATGACCCTAACTCTGCCCTCAGAGCCCTCGGGAGTCTCTCTTCTTCTACCCGACCTTTCCAGACGAGATCCATGGGGTCTTTGCTGTGCGGAGTGGAAAGTATAAGGCTCACTTCTTCACCCAGGGTAATTCCCTCTCCCTGGCTGTCCCACCCAGCCTTGCTAACTCCCCAGTGGCCCCCAAGCCCTGGCCCCTATTTTTGCCCTGGGCATACATCTGACCCTTCCCCAGGCTCTACGCTCAGTGATACCACCCCAGACCCTGCCTGCCATGTTGCCAACCCTCTGACTGCTCATGAGCCCCCACTGCTCTATGACCTGTCTGAGGACCCTGGTGAGAACTACAACCTTCTGGAGCGCAAGGCTGAGGTCACTCCAGAAGTACTGGGAGCAATGAAGCACCTCCAGCTGCTGAAGGCGCAGTTTGATGCAGCCATGACCTTCGGCCCTAGCCAGGTGGCCCAGGGGGATGACCCTGCCCTGCAGATCTGCTGCAAGCCTAGCTGCACTCCCTATCCAGCCTGCTGCCACTGCCCAGACCTTCAGCCCTGAGGGCCATGTCCACAGGGCACTCCTGAAGGCCCTTGGCCCTGAGCAGATCAAGAGTGGGCACTGTGAAGGGTTGGGTGTAGGTGTGCAGTTTGTACTGACAATGTAATTACACCAGGTGAGACTTGGAGGCATGGTAATTCATCTCCTTGCTGGAACTGTGAGGTCAGTGCTGCACCCCTGTGTTAACGAGTGAAGAAACTAAGCCACCATGGAATTCAGGGCAAAAGTCATCCAGCCAAGAGGAGATCGGGCTAGGGTTTGAGCTCAGGGATCCTACCTCGTGGCTGGCCCACCCTGGTGATCCATGTCGTCTGCACGTGTCAGCCTGGCGTCTGGACAAATTCACACAGGAGCAGTAAGTGCAGAAGAGAGGGTGGGGCAAGGGCCAGTTAGCATAGTCGCCAGAAACCAGTGATGACACACAGCGCCTAGGTCAGGCAGGTTTTCTTGGGAGAAGCATTGAAGACACATTCTCGGAGGCTCAGAAACTGGCTATCTAGGTGAAGCCTGTCTGGACCAGGTAATGAGTCACCCATTCCAGGTGGGGCAACGGGGCAAGGAGGTCCCTGCTGTCTCCTAGAAGGACATAGCAGCAACCCTGAGTCGGCCACTCAGGGTCTGCACTCTCAGGCTCTTCACTTTGTCTGTGTACAGACTTCCTGTCTTCCTGTCTCTGATCCAAAACTAGCCATTTTCTGTCCAGCAGACAAAATGATGTCTTAAGGACATCTGTCTGGTTGGTTTCCATCATGCTCAGAATAACACTGCTTTCGGTGGCCTGCGTACTCTCAGAGCCACGGCACCCTACTGCCTGGCAGGCATGGCAAGCTGCCTGCCTCCCCCAGCCCATATTCTGCCTCCATCATTGGTTTCCATTGGTTTCCTCTGCAGAGGGTTCTTCTGACCACTGGTCTGCAATTGCACAACTTAGTACGCAGATGTCAGCATATACCCAGATGCCCCATCATGTGCCTGGTGACCCTCAGTGCTGGCCACGTGGGTACAGTGTCATCTGCTATGCTGATATGTCCACATGGTGAACTGTTGTCTTCCTTACTAATGCACCCCCAGATTTTTCAGAGGTGGGTAGAGGCACTTTCACCTCTAACATACAGCCTCTCCCTGATTCAGGAGGGTCATGACCAGTCTGAGCCAGGCACAAGCCCGTGATTGGTTCCTAGAGTGAAAGGTTGGGGCAGTTCTCCCTGTGAAGGCCTGGCTGTGGCTGAGTCACTGGCCCTTGCAGGACATTGTGAAGCTGCTAACCAGCAGTCTCCAGCTGCCTGCTGCAGAACACTGAGTGTGAGGAAATAAACTGCCTGTCTAAGCCTCTGGGTGCTGTCTATGACTTGCAGGTAAAAGCAGCCTTGCTGGGATGAGACCTCAATGGCTGTGTGGCAGGTGCATGTGTCTGTGTGACACACATATTCTAGGTCACTTCTACTCTAGCTGAGGGCAGACCACACCCAAGTCCTGGTGCATTTTAGGTGGCCCCACGAGCCAGCGATGCTGGCCCAGAGAAGGCCCACATGCCTTGGTGTTTGTCTCAGTTTCTGATGAGCCTAGAGAAGAACAGAAGCAAATGCATGATCCAGATATCACATCAAAACACCAGCTCCTCCAGCAAAACTAAACGACTGAACGCTCAGACTCCGTCTGCAGAGCCCTGCACCAGCCCCCTTCACTGGGGTGGTGACTGCAGTGCTGACCTCCGGTGCAGTCACCATCCATACAGTACGAGGGCAAAGTGGCATCTGAGGAGACCCCTTCCCTTCCGCAGTGCGTCCAGCCTAGCGGAAGAGATCAGCTGAGCTCTGCCACGTGCACATGGCATTCTAGTGCTGTCGGCGTCATACATGTTATAGGGAGGGAATCATGTTCTCTATATTACAGGCTGGTGACATGGGACACATGAATACAGTGACTAGGCTACATAAGATTTTCATAATGGCATCATTGTGTATTCATCAATAAAAATCTGTGACAAGTGCTTCAAAGAAAGTGTGCCATGTTATACCAAAGCATAATCATGGAGTGGACAGGTGGACAGTGGGCCCTGTTGGGCATGTTTCCCTATCAGTATCTGACCGGGTCCTCAAACCCACTTCTGGCCCCTGTGGCTGCAGGAGGAGGCAGATCCTTCTACCCTGCTGTTCCTCTCCAGTTTTGCTATGAGTTATTTGCATGCAAAAATGCTTGTTTCTTATCGTAGCTGTTTTATCCCAATGCACTCTAATAGGACAGAGTTTGATAGATGGTAGAAGACTTAGATACGATGCACTTGGACATGTTACATGCATTCACACACATACACAGGCTTATGGACACTTATTGTAGACCTGAATGCTGTCCACAACTCCACTGTCCTCTGTTGATTAAACATACAAACCAAGTCCTCCTTGTGAGCATCAGTAATCCATTTACCCGGTTGTTGACTGTCATTCCCAGGGAGCAGTTTCCTCAAGGAGAAGCACTTAGAATAGACAGGTTAACAATGTGGTGTTCTCTGTGGGACTCGGGTGACTGGCAGAGGAGGGGCAGCTTCTCTTGCAGATGTCTCCCTACCCTTTCCTCAGCCCCCCTTCTTCCACTCACCCTTCCCACAAGTGACCAAAGGGGTAAGAAAGGAGTGTGTCAATGTGTAGGGTTGACATCTGCTCTTCTGTTTTTCTTTATCCCAGTCCAAGGGATTGAACCCAGGACCTTTCCACTGAGCTATATTCCCACGCTTAAATAGTATAATAATAATAAAGTTATATTTTGAGGCAGAGTCTCACGGAGTTCATTTGGGGTAAACAAGTGGCAGCAGCTCCCAGCCTAGCTGCTCCAAACCTGCACAGAAGGAAAAACAGTCATCACGACATCAGCTCAGCAGTGGTCAGGCAGCTGTGGGGGCTGCCCTATTATTTATTTATTTATTTATTTATTTATTTATTTATTTATTTATTTTTGTAAGACAAGGTCTCAGTAAATCAATATGCTGCTCAGGCTGAGCTCTTAACTTGCAGTCTTTCTGCCTCAGCCTCCCAGAGTGCTGACGTTATAGGCATGCCTCACTGTACCTGTGGTTCTGCATTGCTTTCTTTTTTTTCTGCAAAGCTGTTTGTGTGAGAGGGTGTTTCTGCTTACCCTGTGAGGGACCATCGGCTCAGACAGACTTCAGGTTCTGTGGCCTGGGTGACTGGGTGCCCAGGAGCTCCACAGATCGGCTCACTGGGGCTGAATGCTGGCTTCTACCCCAGTTCTCTAAGATGGGACTCAGCTTCTGGGAAAAGCCCTGAGCTGCACACTGACTCCCTTTCCACATACACCACACACCTGCACATGCCCCACCATGGCAAAGCGAGGGATGGCAAAGGGCAGCTGGGAAGTGAGCATGACCTGTTCTCGTAAAATCCCAGGACACTCCACAGGACAGCCCCCAAAGCCCTGTACATGGAGCTCTCGTGAGAATTGGAGCAGGTCTTCCATAGAATGGCCTAGACTGATGTCAGCCCGAGGTGTGGGTGATACAAAAATGACAGCAATCTTGAGCTGTTTGCTACTGTTTTTTCACAGTAGTCACATGCTTAGAGTGTCTTTTTTTCCTATTTTTTTCTTGACTTAAACTCACTCTGCAAAGCCTGTTTCTTTTCCAACCTTTAAGAAATATAAAACCTTGCTACTTCTTGTACTTGCTTTGACCAGTTCTTTGGTCAGCACAGAAGGAAGCTAGAAGGCACCTCTAGAAGGACACTCCAACATCCCAAAACCTAGTAAAACCTGTGGCCACACCTGCTCCTCAGGGGCATTGTGCACTTTGTTCAGCACTAAAGTGACAGTCCCTAACATTCTGTCCTTTATTTGGGGGTGCCATTTACTTCCTGATCAGCCTCACTTTGTGTGTGTGTGTGTGTCTGTGTCTGTGTCTGTGTGTGTCTGTGTGTGTGGAGCTAGGGGACTGAACTCAGGCCCTTCAGCTTGCCAGGCATGTACTTATTCAACTGAGCTATCTCCCCAGCCCCAACCTCACTCTTGTATGGAGGATGTTTGACTCCCTGGCTATTGTACAGAGGATGTTCAAGTTTTCTGGTTGAGGATTTTGCTCTCTGTGCCTTCCTTCTTTCCCCTTCTTTTCTCCTTCCCTCTTCTCTTTCTTCTCCTATTATAGTTTGTGTCTAGATATCTCCTCAAAACTTCACGCAGTCATAGTGGGGCCTTTTCAGAGGTGGCTGGATCTAGAATGTGTGACAATGGAATTGATTCATGTGCAGTTCAAGGCTCAAGGGCACTAGATTACAGGTGTGACTGCTGCCTGCACTGGGTAGCCTGGATAAAATGGAAGGGACAGAAAAAACGGAAATCATCTCTTGCTTGTTACCTTTTCTGCCTTCTGACCCTCATGAACTGTTTTCTACAGTGTCTGTCCACCATGCCACCCTGCCTTGGAGCCAGCTGATTATCTGCCAAAACCTCTGCAGACTGTGAGCCAAGTATACTGTTCTTCCTTTAACTTTGGGTGTTGGGTATTTTTGTCTCAGCAAAGAGAAAGTAACACATTTCCCTCCTCCCCATCCCTCCTCCTCCCTTCCCCCTCTTGTGGTCCTCTTTTGTGCAGTACTGAACCCAGCACCATACTACTGCTGAGCTATATCTTCAGCCTTTTTACTTTTTGATGTAGGATCTTGTTAAGTTACCAAGCTGAGGGGGAACTACCTGCTCGGGCCCCCCTCCTGTCCCTCTCTTGGACAGGAGCTTTTTTTCTCTCAATAAATATATTCTGCTCATAAAAAAAATTACCAAGCTGACATTGTAGGGTGCATAAATGCAGGACATAAGCAAATTTATTAGGCAGTTAGTAAAAGAAAAATGGGAAGGGACCACAGCTTGAAGAGCTAATGGGGTGAAGGGATGGCCCATGAACAAAGGTGAGCATTTTGGGCTGGCCTCCAATTTAGAGCAATTCTCCTGCCTCAACCTCCTGAATGCTGAGATTACAGGCATGCACTGCCATGCCCAGTTTGGTGAGCTCTAATGTTACCTCAGCTCTGGTTTTGCAAGACGACTCTTCTTTATGACTTGAGGAAGCAGTCAGTCTTCATGAGATGACTGTGTCTGCATGGGGAAGTTCTAGTTTTTCAGAGATTCTACTGAAATCCAAGATGAGCATAGGTTTAGGGCAAGAAGGATAGGCTTCTGGGTGCCCATTCACATCCTCAGTCTTGAAGGGGATGAGACAGGTTATGTAAATTTAGGGCTACTCAACCTTGTACTGGCAGCTTTTAGACAATCAGTCCCTAAATGGCTAATATGCCTATGTGCAGAGCTCAGAGCCTTAAGGTAAGAAAGTCAAAGTCAAGCTTTGGTTTTTGAGTGACCCAAGTTCATAGTCCCTGCTCTTTAGCAAAAGTATCTAAGTCCCAGAGCTCCAGAACAGACACAAATCTTGCACTTAGTGATTATTGTTAAGGGCAAGCAATTTGTTATTTTTAGGGTAATCTCAGATGGTCTCAAATAGGCCTGTACTACTTTCCTACCCTGCAGGTGAAACAGTTAGGGGGCATCTGCCTTGAGTGAGCACCTGCCTGGCTTCCCTCCTTTCCTGACACTCTGGCCTACCACTCATTCCACTTCTGGTGAGGCTTCTGGGAAGGCAGTAGGTGCCCTTCTGCGCTTGTTTGAAAGTGTGAGGAAGCTGGGAGGTGTGAAAGGGTAAAGGAGCTGGTGTCTGAGTAATCAATCGCACATCAGGGCATTTTGCCCTTGTGTTTAGAATGGCTAGCATGATCTGAGGGGTTCTTGCTCTTTGATAGCAAAAGCTAGTGAGCACCTATCAGACACTGCATATGCCAACTGAAGGGCCAGTGGTTTCAACTCTTAATGCTTCTTTCATTATTTTTACTTCTTTGTGTATCTGGGGGCAGGGCTGGAGAGTAAACCTGCTAGGTGTGTGTCCTACCACTAAACTCCAGCCTACTTTCATTATTGTAAACAATAGTATGATGAACAACACCTTTGTGTAGAAAACTTTGTATTTAAGATGGTGTCATTTGGCTAGATTTCCAAAAGCCAGAGTAGTAGGGTTGAAAGCATCACATAGGACTCTGAAACCTGCCTAGGCCAGGATCACAACACAGAGGAGCAGATCTCTGGGCTACCAGCACTTCCAACATTCAGGGAAGGGCAGTACAGGAAACTCAGGCACAAGTAAGCAGAGGTGTGGGACTCGGGTGGGCCAGGCTGAGATCAGACAGGGTGTAGAGCATGAGAGGTGGGCACAGGTGCAGGAGTGTTCACAGGAGCTGATGGAGGCAGGGAGCCTCAAGAAGGCTATTTGTTACGCAAAGATCCAGGAGAAAATTTGGGTGGTTTGATTCAGAAAGGAATAGGGAAGAGGGTGCAAGACAGACTTCAGGATGACAGTGTACAGGTGAGAGTGATAGGAGGGAGAAGTCTGAGGTTGCCCCAGGCCTGCAAGTCAGATGACTGAGAAGAAATGTCAAACACAGACAAGAAGACTAGAGTATGTAGGGAAAAGTCAATATGACTGTGGTACCATTTGGACCACTGCAGTGGACTTACACATGAGCACCAGCCCCTTGCCCAGTTGAGGGCATAACCTCAGCAGTCAGCTGGAGTAGCAGTTGATACACAGCATGGTATCTACCCACCCAGGTGGGTATTCTACCCACCCAGTCAATTTCCCAGGATGGACGCAGCCAGTGAGAGAACCCAGGATACAGGCTGAGGAGAACCTGCTGGGGGCTGAGCTCTAGGAGATTCAAGAGCTGCCTAGGGACCGTGGTGGTAGGGGCACCAAGGACAACCAACACTGCCCCAAGAGCAGCAGGTTAGGCTGCCCACATGAACATGCTGGAAGAACAGGCTGGGCCCCAGAGAGGACACAGGGCAGCCAGGCACAGAAAAGTCTGTAGGACATTAGTTTCTTGGGTACCATGGGGAGAAACTGCAGCAGGAATGAGAAGAAGACAAGAGCCAGGCCAGGTGGAGGTCTGTTTGCCTAACTGGTAAAGGACCCAAAGAACAACAGTAAACTACCTTTGCAAAGTTAGTATCAGGTGACACAAGGTTGCTTAGTGACTACTAGCTGACATTGACCAGGCAGGATCCTTTTCTCATGACTAAGATAGCTTGACTGCTTTGGGAATCTGGCCTTGTCCTGCCCTTCCACATATGACCAATTTCCAGCTTCAGCTGCTCCCAACAGAAATCCTGTCTGACCAGCATAGGACCACGCTGGGCACAGTGCCCACGTGCAGCTGGCCAGCCTGAGGGTTGGTACCACACCTGATTCCGAACACCCTAAGGGTCATCTTGAGGTACATCATCTGAGAAGCAGAAGTGTTGGTAGATGTGTGCCCTCCTTTGGACATACAGGATGCTTTGGCAAGGGCATAAGCTGCAAATCCACCATGCACAAAAGTCCATGTGTTCCTGATTTGTCCCTCTACACCAATGCATTTACTGGGATCCGCCTGGGCAGTCACATCCTCATCTGCTTGTTGGCTCATCTAGACATTTGAGAAGAAATGTATGATTTTCAGACACTAGTCTTAAGTTTTTGTATAGAAAATCATCAGCAGCCCCCTTGCTTATTCTTTCATTGCTAGCCTTCCTCTGTTGTCCTGCTGTGTCCTGGTCAGGCAAGGGACACAGGCCTACCCCTGGGCACCCTGGTCATGCTGACTCCTGCTCAGGTATGGGGATCATCAGTGCTCCAGGTGGGGAGAGGGCATCTACAGTCATCTATAGGCACAATGAAAAGGTCACTTAGCTGCTTCTATCTTTTTGTGCAGAACTTTTTAAATATCAATTTTTAAACCTTAATACTGTATGTTTTCCATCCATCACATGGGGAGGGCTCAGTGCTGTGGCCAGGCTCTTCTTTCTGGCCTCAGCTTTTTCTACACCGAGTGTAAGTGGGGGCCTCTGTTAAGCCTCTAGACCTGAGGCCTCCAATACCCCTCCCTTAAAACACGACTTGGGATTCCCAAGGGTTCTCTGCATCCCCACAGCCCACTGCCCTGGGGTCTCCATCTCTGTCACAAGCGGCACCACATAGAACAGCCAGGCTCACACCAAGCAGAGTTTATTGAGGCCACGGGCAGGGCCCACGTACACAGCGTGCCCACACGGGCAGAGTTTCCTGGACTGCAGGGATGTTAGCAGCAAAGCAGATGGTGTGGGGCAGCGTCCAGTAGGGCCCCCTCCTTCTAGCAGCATGGGAGCCTTGGGGGGCATCGAGGAGAACCATTCCCAATCACCCCAAGGCTCCCTCAGGAACTGCTCCCTGCTTCCCCCAGTTCCCTGTAGGATAGGTGTCTCTCTGTTCCTGTGGTCAAGGATGGGATGATCCCTTGAGATTCACTATAAAAATTAGGAGTCCTTTATAAATTACATGGGGAGGGCAGAAGGGGGTCGCTGGGGAGCTTGCATCATGGGTCACCTCGAGCCTCACCTTTCTCCACATCCCCCCAAGTTCTGACCCCAAAATAGAGAGCAAAGGGCGAGGTCTGCAGGCACAGAAAAGGGAAAAGACAGAGGGAGGAAAGGGGAAGTTGAAGGTCAGGACAGAAGACAACAGAAAGGATGCATTGAGAAGTGGCAGGCACCAGGGGCGCACCCTCTGCAGCCCCCACAGCCACGCCCTCGGGCTTGAGGATGAGACTTTTCAGCCTGGAGACCCCCACAGAGGTGGGGCCCCACACCCCCCAGTCCAGTCCTTGCCAAAGCCGTGGTGGCCTCAAGACATCTCAGCTGCAGCTGCCCTGGAGCGGTGAGGTGGGAGCTGAGGTGCAGGCAGCTACTCCAGGTAGATGTCCTCTGTGGGGCAGGCGTACGCCAGGTGCTCCTGGTAGTACTCCAGGAAGGCACGGCTGCAAGAGGAGGGCCTGCCTCAGTCCCTGGCCCGCTCCTGCCCACTAGCCCAGCGATCCCATGCACACCAGTTGCTCCTGAGACCCCACTCCCTCCCACCCTGCAGGCATCTCTCACCCCACACTCTGCGCCACCGGCCTCATGGACTCCTGAGACACAAAGACATGGCAGGCGAAGCGGCTCAGCAGGGGGTGTTTGGTAATGAAGCCAAAGTAGCTGTGGGAATGTGGGTTGAAGTGTATCAGAGCACAGACCCCCTGAAAGATCTGGAGGCAACAGCAGGGACCAAGGGCTTGGGGACCAAGGGTCTGACGTGAGCTCATGATGTGAAGGTGCTTGCTTAGGTCCCAGTTCAGGCGCAGCGCTCTAACTCCTGGGTGCCAGGGCACCTCCATGCTCTCCTGTGATGAACCGCTGGCTCTGCCTAGCTCAGGGCTCCTCTGTGGCCGTGTCCCTCTCCTTGTCTCTCCATTCCTTGTCCCCATGGCAGCTGCACCAGTCACTTGACCTCTCCAAATCTGTCTACACTCTTCTCCTACACGTTAATGTCTGTGTCCAGCGGGGGCGGGGGGTGCACAGCTCTGCCATGCAGGGTGCCGGAACCCCCCCAAAACCGTGCCAAACCTGATCTACTTTCTCAGGGCTTTGAGGTTCTGTAGCCCCACTAAACATGAAGCACACAATAGCATCACTGCCAGGACACTGTGGTCTGCTGTCCCAACAGTTATAACAACGCTAACCCTGGATGCTGCTTATATTCTGAAGGCACCACCACAGGTGCTTCCCGGCATCCACTCACATCAGCCTCCTTGGGTCCTGACAGACAGAAAGCGCTCACTGTAGGGGGGCACCTGGAGCACAGGAGAAGGTCAGTCTCTTGACCCAAGACACACAGCCCCTCCGTGGCCGCATGGGAGTCCCCAGGGCAATCTGTGGTCTTAACACTGCACATCTTGCCTCACCCAGACTCAGTGCTGAGCACGGTCCTGATCTACCACCAACTTCACAGTGCAGGAAATTAACAGTCTGCTTCCTAAGTGCATCTCATGGAAGAGCCAGTATCAGGTATCAGGAAGACCAAGCATGGCCATCTTCTTCTCCTCTGGAATTGTAGCTGGGTAGAGTCCAACCTGTAGGTCTGAGTCTGGGGCATCAGTTTCCTCTGAGAGCAAACAGATGGGTGTTTTTCTTTTCTTTTCTTTTCTTTTTTTTTTTTTTTTTTTTTTGATCCGGTCTTTTTGAGGCAGGGTCTCGCTATGCAGCTCAAGCTGGCCTTGAGCTCACTTTGTAACCCAGGCTGGTCTCAAATTTGCAACGATCCTTCTGCCTCAGCTCCCTGAGTGTTGGAGTTACAGGCATGAGCCACTTCACCTGGCTAGGTGGCCACTTGTCAATCTCCTGGCAGCAGCCTCGATGTGAACTGCGTTTGGTCTGGGCCTTGCACTCATGGGCAGCAGGTCCCAGCAAACTCTTTCTCCTCAATGGAGAAGATCCAAGACTGTGACTGACCATCTTCCAGCCAGCAGACAGCCCTCCTGTTCTCCCCACAGACTCCAAGTGACCCCTACACCCTCACACCCATTTCAGCTCCAGTCCAGTGGCATCCTATCTCCTGCTTCCCTGGCTATGAGGACCTCTTCCTCCAGCTTCTTCCTGCCCCATGAGCCTGTACTTGGTTCTGTCTCCTTGCTCCTTCACCTAGAATGCTTGGACCTCTAGGGTAAGGGTCTGCACCTTGGGCGGAAGCTACACACACATGAGCAAGTGCATGAACACAGGCACTAGCACACACCCTGCCCTGCTCCACCTCACCAGCTCTTCCTTCCTTTCTCTCCTCTCCTCCTTGCCCATTTTGTCAGTTACCAGATCTCCCTCCTCAACTCCACAGGCACGTGATCAATGACCAATCCAGCCTCACTATGCCTAAATGCTCCCTGCAACCTTTCTCTGCATGGGTCACTGTCTGCCCATTACTCAGGTAATTGGCACCCTCAATCCCTCCAGGCCACCTCTGCAGCCACCTGTCACCTCATTTGCACCTGGTCAACCCATGCTACATAACAGCCAGGGCCAGCTGGTTGGCCTGTCTGGGCCACCCTCCCATGAGGAACCTCTGTGGCTCTATCATGAATGGAATGGAGCATAAGCTCCCTATGGAGTCGAAAAGCCAGGTTCTCCTACAGAGCCTGAGGTCCTCACCAGTGCATCCCCATAGCTTAGTCTAGCTGGCCCCACACAAGATGATCTACTTCCCCACCCATCTCTGGCCCATCTCCTGAGCTCTGTCCCCCCGAGTTCCCGGAGAACTTGCTCTTCCCACAGGTCAGCCCACCAGCGCCCATCTAGATGTCCTCCACATTGCCCACTGATGCTGCCAGCACTTCTGCATCC
>NDGN011311618.1:0-11750 GCA_002564285.1 Tympanoctomys barrerae
CAGGGATTGAACTCAGGCCCTTGCACTTGCAAGGCAAGTGCTTATTCTACTGAGCCATCTCCCCAGCCCCTCTATCGAAATAATTCTAATTCACATGAGAAGCAATACGTGATAGAAGTTTAGTCACTACGCAGATTCTGGAGCCTTCTTCTCGAGTTCTCAATTTCTCATTCCTACATTCTGGCCCTTGAGGGATCTCACAACCTTTAAGACTGTAATTCCATTCCCATCGTCTACAAGGGGGTGCCATGGTACATAAGCAATATCTGGAAATCAGTCACTGAATTTTTCAGCAGAAAGAAACTGCAAGATTACTGATCATCACTTCTCATTTTCCCTACAGGAAGTATTTAGCAAGACTGATTAAAAGCATTAGCAGATCAATTTGAGCTGCAGGTGGGGTGAGGGAGAAATGGGGCTTCTAATCATTTCTGCGGTTCTCCAGTTGTAGCTGAGTGCAGGTCACGGTATTCACAAAGAGAGAATTAGAAGCTATCTCTCTGTGGGATTTACAAGGCTGGAGTTCTGTCTTTGGGGCAGGGTGTTCAAGCTACAGCAGGCCATATGTGGACTGCAAAGTGGCTTCTCCACGTCAACTCACAGCCCTATGCATTTATGCCGAATGCCACCTCATCATGCTTTGTGATGCCTTTGATACACTTGTGTGTATGTCCTTGAAAGGAAACAAGTGAATCACAGAATCCAGAGTCTACCACGGAGTAGTTAAGCATTTGCTCAGTTCTCACTAAGCATATACAACCTCAGGGTAAAAGCTGATGGTAATAACCAGAGGGGCAAGAAGGCTGAGACAGTGATACAGGGAACCTATAAATGATACAGGGAGAAAAATGATCTCCCAACCTAAAAGGTACCTGGGATGAGTTCATGTTCTCTAAAACTGAAAAATGAATTTTAGGAAATAAATGGAGGTCATGAGCAGAATATATTTATTGAGGGAAAGAAAGTTCCTGTCCTAGAGAGGGACTGGAGGGGGGCCCGAGTAGGTGGTCCCCAGGAAGCTGTCTCTTCCAGGGACTTTTATAGAGTAAAACCATGTAGTGAGGCGGGTCTAAGGTGGTAAAGAACATGGGAACTCACTTAGGTGGGCATGAGGTGGGACAAAACTATGGTCAACCAATGAGATTACAAGCACCATTGCTCAGGTAAAATTGATTAAATCCAGTACCAAATAGGGAAGCAAGTCACATAGCAAGCAAGCATGAACACTGGACAGGGTCTCTTCCTGCTGGGGGTTGTTGGGCTAGTGACTCATTTGGGCTTTTTCAAGGTGACTGATACCTATTTAGAATATCAATCCCTGATGCCCATCCCTAGGGAAGCCGTATGTTTCCTCTTTTGTCTTGAGGTCTGGCCCATATGCGAGTGTCTGTCTCTTCTAAGTTATAAAGTCACCTTGTCTTCCATCTTGTCTCCTTGAGGGCCTGGCCCTGTCTGACTGACTATAATATTTCTATCTAATTGAGGTACCTACAACAACAGTATCAACTAGTTCCTATGAAATAGTACTTCCTCATTTAACAAGGGCCATTCATTTATTCATTCATTTATGTATTTAGTACGGGGTCTATAGGCCCTACAGTCTCATTACATAGATCGGAATCATTGGGATTCTCCTCTTTGCAGCATCCCAAGCAGACTATGCCCAGTCTCAATCGCTGTGTCAGCACATCCTGGCGGAGGGACTGGCACAACGGGGATCGAACCCCGGCCGCTGTGCTCTGCCTAAGCAGGAGCTTTAGTCTGCTGAGCTATCTGGCTGGCCCAGGGTTTGTTTTAAAAGTTACCAGATTTAGAAAAAGTTAACATCACATTTATTATCTCAAAAATGTATCTGATAAATCTATAATGTTCATTTTCAAATTAATGACTGAAATCAACAAATTGGCAAATATTTATTATCTATCATGGACAAAAAATATTATAAACATTTAAGATATATCTGTAAAGAAAGCAAAAGTCTTTTCCTATCCAATGTGGAGACTGACATCCATGAGATAAACTTTAAAAAGTGAGTACTGTGTATTAGCTAGACCGTGGAAAAGGCAGTAAATGCTAAAGAACTAAGAGAAGGAGGACAACAATGATGGCTGGGAGGAGGGTTCAGCTTTACATATGGCAGTTGCAATAGGCTGCCCTGAGAAAGCAATGGACCGACAGCAAGGACCTAAGAGAGGTCCAGGCAGTAAGCCACCCGTGGGGACACCTGGGGCAGAGGTGGTGGAGATGAGGGGTGTTTCAGAGACCAGCCTGAAGCAAGGCCACAGAAGTCACAGCCCCAGGCATTTGCACAGAGCTGCAGGAGGCTAGTTGCCGACAGTGAATTAGCAATCAGGAAGAGCAGCAGGAAAACTCAGTAAAATAGTAGGAGTGCCAGATTCCTATAGTTCTGTCCCCAAATGCAAGTTCACATATCCAAGTGCCTGCTGAACATCTGTGTTTGGATATCCATGGGTGACCTCAAAGTTAGACTGATCTTTGTTTCCCCTTTCCATGTTTCCTAGGTCAGTTGGTCCACAGTCCTGGGGTCATTTCTGACACTTCTGTTCTCCTGGGGAATCCTCTGGCTGTGCTTTCAATGGGCATCTGTATCTTTCATCACACCCACAGCCTCAGCACAGCCATGATCAGCCCACTGCAGTCCCATGAGGCGGAGTGTGAGCCCTGTGTCCTGTAAGAGCCTCTAACAGATCTTCTTCCAACCGGCCTTATTTACTCCACAGCTATTTTTAGTAGAGTACCCAAAATAATCCTGTTAAAATAGAAATCACATCATGGCACTCTCCTGCTCAACACCCCCTCCCAACAGTTTTGCAATGATTTATATTAGGCTCTACCAAGCCCTGGGGGGGGGGGTTGATATCCTGTTACGGTCTGGCCGCCCTTTGATTTCTCTCCTCTTCCTCCATTCAGCTTTATTCATACCAACTGCATCCTTCCTCCTTTATTTTATGAAAAGAAAATATTTTCACAAGTAATAAGAGAATAACAATAGCCACTGTGCTATGCATCACTATCTTCAGAACAGTTAGTGTAAGATAAAACAAAAAGATTCTTGCAAAAGAGAAGCAAACAGGTAACACAAAATTTCTTCAATGAACTACGATGCCATAAAGAAAAACACAATTTAAGGAGAATGTCACTGGAGAACATAACATTAAGTGAAATAAACAGTCAGATGAGCTCAAATATTACCTAGTTTCTCTAATATGAAAAATGAAAGATACACACACATATATAGATAATCTATCTACCTATCTATATCTATCTATCTATCTATGAATCCCCACACACAGAAATGAAGAGCAAAACAGAGAGAGATAAACAGAAGAGAGATAAATAGGAAGCAGGGAGAAATTCAAATACATCCCTAAATTCCAAATTGCTTTGTTTTAAAAAAAATTGCAATATATATGCTGATTTGTTTCATTTGTACTAAAACTTTATCTCCTACTTCCTGGATACACCAGTCCCTCCTACTTGGAAGACTGTGCTTGCAGACAACCCCCTGGCTGACTTCTTTCTCTCCATCACTGGTGCCCTCTTGAAAAACTCCCCCTCATCAAAAACCGACACTTCCTGTGCCCTTTTCTGGCCTTAAATTCTCACCCTCGCATCTCTCATGGTCTACTACCAGAGTACTCACTTACGTACACTTAGATTGTAAGTAACACAAAGGCAGAGATATTCCTTTTGGTACTTAGGCTGAAGCATGGTACATGACAGGTGACCAGAACAGACTTCTGTGATGAATGAAACAAGGGCTGGAGGACACAGGCAGGTCATGGGCAGTGCATCTAAGTACTGGAGAAGATGAAGAATTGCCAGAAGGGCTGGCGAGACAGCTCAGCAGACTAAAGCACCTGTTCAGGCAAGCTTAGGCAAGTGCAGGGACTGCGGTTTGACCCCTGGCACCACATACTGCACCAGTCCTGCCCCCAGGTTGGGCTGGGTTAGCCAGAGTCCAGACATACTGGAGCATGCCTATAATCCTAGCGCTGGGGAGGCTGAAAGCAGGAGGATCACCAAGAGTTCACAGAGCAGTGTAGTGAGACCCTGCAACAACCAAATACATAGAAAAAGAAGAAAGAAGAAAGAAGAAGGAAGAAGGAAGAAGAGGGAGGAGGAGGACGGGAAGAAGAGGAAGAAGAGGAAGAGGAAGAGGTGGAAGAGGAGAAGGAGGAGGAAGAGGAGGAGGACGAAGAAGAAGAGGAGGAGGAGGAAGAGAAGGAGGAAGAGCAGGAGGAGGAAGAGGAGCTAGAGTCAGGATAAATGAGAGTGGGGCAGATAGACAAAACGGAGACCATGAAGAGTTTGTGACTCCTGCTGTAGACAAGAATATAGGCATAAACTTAAGCAACTTAGACAGCTATGAAAACAAGATACCAGCGATAGCGCAAGGAAACCTGACGTAGGGGTGCTGGAAGGCACAGTTAAGTATTCCCACTGCTGACCATGAATTAAATTGCTACTGCTGAGAAAAGTTGGTGATGTAGAAGTTGAACGCTTCATGACATGAAGGGGAGTGGCTAAGACTAATGGTAAAAACTACAGCACTGATCACGGAGCGAGTAATACTCAGGGGGAATGAACTTCAGAATTGGGAGCTCTTGGGGAGAAGAATGGAATAAAAGGGGACTGTCCAGATGAAATAAAATGAGTATCACAAATGAAATATTAAATTCTCTAGTGATTATATTTAAAGAAGAAAAAAGAGGTCAAATTAATTTTACATGTATTTTATTAAATATATCTGAGATCATTTAAAAATGAATCTGTATTTAAAAGTTGAAATACAGCACATTCTTCCTTACAGGCGTGGGCTCCCCAGTCCCCAGTGCGTGCTACATGGAAGCGCATGTCCACTGGGGCCAGATGCCTGTTACCTGCCCAGGTGGCTGATGACAGGCATCTTGAGCAGCACAGGCCTAGAAAATGCACTGCGGAGGATGCCTGCCCCTGCTTCCTGGGCCTTTGCTAAAAAATAGTGGGGAAACACACACACACACACACACACATACACACAAGCATGCACTACTATAGCTACAGAGCATCAGTGTCCTTGAGTGCTTTCTGATTGGACAGAGAATTGGTGATACTGGTAATATAGATTTTGGTGACAGTGGGCCATGAACTTCCAAGGTCACTAAATGCAGGCTCACATATTCTGGGCCAAGTTTAGAAAATGCCTACCATTGTCTAAAAGAGTACAAGCTATTCTCAGGGACTAATATATTTCCTACTGGTTGTCACTGGAACAAGGAATAATTCTTTTGAATTCTACAAAACACCATTAAACTTCTATTAGCCTACAAGATATAATATTTTAATATATGTGTTTTAATCAACAAATAAAATTTGTATATTTGTATAACCCAATGTGTACATATACACAGGGATGTGGAGGAATGATCAAATTAACCTATTTTCATGTATATGTTTTACTTCACACTATTTTATAGTAGGCACACTTAAAATCTACCTGCAGTCATTTTCAAGTATACAATATATTGTTTTTAACTATAGTGACCACAATATACAAAAGATTTCTGGAATTTATTCCTTCCAAAATTTTGGACCCTTTATGTCCCCCTTGTGACTGTATCCTCAGCCTTTGGAAAACATTATTCCAGGCCCACTTTCTTCGAGCTCAGCTGTCTTCAGGAGTCTACACGCAGCAGGATCCTGCACTACTTTTCTTTCCATGCCGTTGATTTTGCGTAACAAAACATTGTGCAGCTTCATCTGTCTTATTCCAGATAACAAGATCTGTACTTCTTTTAAACAGCTAACTGCTAGTCCATTGTCATTGTTAGCAAAGAATGGGTTGGGGATAAGCGTTAATTTTGGTTTTCATATACCATCCCATGGGGGTGGGGGGATCTTGTCATTTGGGATAAATACATTGGAGATCTGACTACAGTATTGTGTCCTACAAATAGCCAGGTAACCAATATATCTTAAATGACTTTTTTGTAGAAAGCTCATAATTAAAGATGAAGTAAAATTTACTAATATATTTTTTCAAAACATCTTCTATTCAAAAGGTTTTCTGATTTCCACTATAATAAGTTATCCTATTTTGTTTCAATAATAAGTGAAAAACTTGGCTTTGTATTATTTGACTTAATAGAACCAGTGACAACACTAGTTGAGGACTATACAACACCAAAAGAAGCAAATTTATTTTTATATTAAAGCAAGAAAAACCTTTCAGCAACCAAATGACAAATTTTTCACTGTCTGACCTCAAAAGGACCTAGATGTAGCATTCACGATGTCTATAGTTGGGACACTTGCTGTCAGCATATTTTAATTATATTTACTTTCCATAAATTGAATTCTGGAGACAATTTCTTTGTGGCTTTCTCTGATAGATAGGGTGAGCATGCAATTTACTGTTCAAAGTGAAATGTCTTCGGAAGGAAAAGGGACACGTTATAAATAATGATATCAAAATACAGGTACGATCCCAGACATACATTTTTCCTAGTGTTAGGAACTTATAATAACATCAGCTTTAACATTAAGATAGCAAGTTAACATAATTAAACAGTAGGGCCTAAACAAATTAGACATGACACTTACCAAGCTTAAATTTGTAAGGAATGTACTGTTCTACGGTGAAGCTGTAGAAAAATGAAGTAACCACAGTCCATTTATGCTTACTGTTTTAATTTGAAGAAGACCCAGTGCAGATTATGGAGGACAGAGTCAGATCAAGACAGAAGCAAACCTGATAAGCTGGCAAGAAACCAGCAATACTCAATTATTACATGGTAATGAAGAAGAAAAAAAATAGAAAAATAAATAAATAAGTATATTTTCCATTCTTTCTTTTCTCCTTTCATCCCAGTTGTTCTTTCCCTTTGAACAGCTTCTTTCTTTTTCACAGTATCTACTGCATCTTTCAGGTTTTACTTTTTCACACACACACACACACACTCACACACTCACACACACACGATAGTTTGGATAATTATATTGCTGATTTCTACTTTATTGAAAAGAACAGCTAAAACTTAAATTTTTTTTCCTTCTGTTCACTTATTTAGACAAATTTTGCATGCTAATATGTGGTAGAACAGCTAATTTGAAAACAATCATACGCAATATAGCCACCACTGTTGAATTCCTATCATTTTGTTTAGTGAAATTCCATGTCATTTCTAATGTTTATTTTTCACTATTTTTATTAATTTTAAAAAATAGGACTAAAATTAAAAAATTAAAGTAAAAGCCAAAATCTCCCAAACAGTCTCAAAACATATTTGAGTAAACCAGTAAATGTCAGTGATTGATATAAAATTCAATGAAAAAATTAAGAATTTAATGGTTTCCACTTTCATGATGTAGGGTGACGTATGTAGACACATAGAATATCAGACACCTGTTCAAATGATACTATTTCAATTTGCATCCCATTTTCAGTTTCCACCAGGTCATGATCTTACTAAGTTATAGTTTAAATGATATACATTTGACTGAGTAATAAATAACTTCTATTATGTCAAGATAATGAAGCTTCCATCTATGGATAAGTAGTCCTGGAAAATCCAAGATTTTTCTCAAATTATACTTCTCCATCCTGTCTGCACAACTTTAATCAATGCACCCCCTGGGCTTCTTCTAGAAGCCCACTATTTCCTCTAGAGCCACCAAGCCATCTCCAACAAGGTGATGTGAGTAAGTTTTTCATATCTCAAATTTGATCTTGCCAGTGTTTGGCTTCAAATTAAGTTCTGGTTTTCCAGGATCTACAAGACAGAAGAACAGTCTCCTCCAATATTACCTCATAAATTATAGCCTCGAGTCCCACACTACATTTACATTCTAGAAATTCTGTAGTTCTCAGAAAACTCCACAGCATTTCAGAGCTCAGTCGAGGACTATGCCATTGCCTTTCCTTGCCTTGTGAGACTGTGAGCCTGTTTCCACAGGCTGCCTTTCTCTACCACACAAAGAAAAGAACCTGTTCGCACAGTGTTTTCAACCTTGATCAGATTACAAACACTGCTATTGAGAAAGGTCATAAACATATTATCTTAGCTCAGGCTGCTATAAGAAATTGCCTAGCTGGGGCAGTTTCAATAACACGCATCTCACAGTGCAGGAAGCTGGGCCATCTGAGATGAAGAAGCCAGCAGAGTCTGTTCTGCTGAGAACCCTCTTTCAGGTTTGCTAATCTACTCATGGTATCCTCGTGGGGCAGAAAGCAGAGGAGGAGGAAGCAAGCTCTTTGTCCTTTTATTGAGGCTCATTAAATTCCTGAAGGCTTGCTGTATTTTCAATAAGTGTCCTCCAAAGGTACAGGTGTTAAAACTTGTCTCCCATCTGCAGCGAAACCTCCAAGAGGTAGGGAGTGCCTAGTGAGAGAAACCCTCCCCAGCCTCCTAGAGGGGATCAGGTAGCTCTGGTTCCCAACCCTTTGCCTTCCAGCCAGCAGCAGAATGATTTCATACCACATGTGCTTCTGCCACCATGTTTCTCCTCACCCACAGTAATGGGGCCAACTGAGCGGCGACTAACCCCTGAGAAACTGTACCTGAAAATAAACTTTCTCTTTATAAACTGATTACCTCAGGGTATTTACCATGATGATGAAAGAAATATAAGAAAGGGGATACTTTCATGACTTAGCTACCTGCCTTCCAAATTCCCCCAGCTCGGAACACCACCCCACTGGAAGTCAGGATTTCAACATGAATTTTGCAGGGGAAGTAATCATGCAGTTTACAATGTATGTTTACATGAAACTTTTTTCTGAACACAGTATGTTAAAGGAAAATTTTTTTGTTTTTATTTTTTATTCCTATTTTTTTTTTTCCATTTTATGTATTTGGTACAAGGTCTCACTACATAGCTCAGACTCATAGTGATCCTCCTGTGTTCAGCCTCCTCAGCTCTGGGATTACAGGCCTACACCACCATGCCCAGACTCCTTCCCCCATTCAGCACACCCTGGAGGTGGGGCCAGCACAGCATGTGGGACCGAGGATCGAACCCTGGTCCCTGCACTTGCCAAAGCAGGCACTTAGTCTGCTGCGCTATCTCACTGGCTCTGTTTTTTGTTTTTAAGAGCAGGGATAGAGGATATAAAGCAATACATAATAGCTTGTTTATGGATGAACAACTATGAAACAATGATAAAGATCTATGCTAAGACTTTTGTTTGCTCTAAACCGGAATCTCCTGGTGAAAATTTCAACATAAAAGCCCAAGTAGACTAAATCCTCATTACTCCTATACTGGCCAACTTTCATGCTACTGGATACAGTTACTCAGTACCCACAACTTAAAGGGGAAGAGGCTTAAGTTGTTCTTGCTGGCTTAACCCACCACACGCTTGCATATGCACATGCATCCCTGCCTCACCCGGCAGTGTGTACCACTGGCGGTAGACGCACGTATCAGCTGTCACGCACGTATCACCAGCGCTTCCAGCCAGCCAGCCTGTTACTTTGGCTCTTGTTCCACGGGATTTAGTGGAAGAACATCATGGAAGAAGGATAAGACAGCCGTCCTGGTGGCTGTGGACGGGAAGCCCATTGCGGAAACAGTGCTACAGAGGAAGGGGCTGGAGACCAGACTAGTCCCTCAGAGCCACGCCTCCAGAATCCATCCGGTGTTCAACCCACTTCTGGTGTGGATCCCAAGGTCAGGGATCCCAGTCTCCACCCTGACTGCCACATTCCTCTACCATGAGGTCCTCGCTGTTCTATGAAGAGCTCAGCTACGGGGCCGCCAATCTGTGCACAGCTCGGAAGAAGATTTGCCGGCAGCGGTCTCTGACTCCCAGGGGGCAAGGCGGCGGCGCACAACACTAGCAGAGGCTGGTTGAGCCCAATAAGGTTGTGCACATGTGTGTGTATGCGTGTGTGTGTGTGTGTGTGCAGCCTCCTCTCCCCTAGTTTATTCTTTGCTAGCTTGCTGAGGAAAACAGACATCAACACTACACTGAGTGCATATGTGTCTTTAGTGCATTCACTATGGCCCACCCTGAAAGATCCCAAACCGATGGATTTGACCCTTCACTTTTTATTACTCAGGAAAAATAGTTCACCTCCATTAGGACAGAGGCTTTGAGTGCTCCAGACTGGGGGAGGTCTACTCTGAACAGAAGGCACACGTGCTATCCCGGACTTCTACTGGATCACCAGTAACAATATTATCAAGTCGATATGAACCAGGCAGGGCCAGCCAAATAATGGATTAAAATGCCTGCAAGCAGAGGTAGGGGCCGCGGGTTCGATCCCTGGGCCTGCCGTGCCAGCCCTGCCCGCAGGCGCGCTGAGACGGCAATTGAGACTGGGCGTGGTGGCGTGAGCCTCGAATCCCAGCTCTTGGGAGGCTGTAAACAGGCGGATCACTAGGAGTCCGATCTAGTAGTGAGACCCTGAACACCCTGTAGAACTTTCCCTAAAACACACACACACACACACACACACACACACACAAAATAAAAGAAAGGAAAAAAAAGATAATATGAACCAAAGGACAGAGACCCTAAAGGACATCCTAAGAGTCAGAACTTGGGTCTCATTTCCTTTGTATCTCAAAACAATACTTGGCAAAATTAGTGGCACTCACAAAAATAGATGATTGCTTGTGAACATTTAATGCTGAGCCGTTGGCTTTGTAAAAAAAAAAATAATAATAATAACCACCAACTACATACTTTAGGTCTCCTTTCTCAGGTCTTTATTGCTTTGTCCAATTCTTGATGGAGAAAGTGACTAATGCATTATTCTTCAAGGAATACAGTAATTGGCTCTTTTATTACTATCATTACAACTTCCAAACTTCAGTTCAGTTGGAGAGCTCTGACATTAGTTTTCTATTTTATCTCAGGAGTTTCCTTTCCCACGCGCTGTAATGGATTTCTACTCCATCCATGCACTCCCATCCCTTAACCTAGAGATTACAGATTCTCCACACGTTGACCTAGCTCGAGGGCCTGCGGTGACCTTTCCTGCTTCTAGTCCTCTTCCATGCACACGGGTCAGACAATGCCACGCTTTCTTTGCCTAGCCTCAGACTGCCTGGAAGCACCGGCAAAAGCATGTTTGCTTCAGGTACGTAGTCGCCACAGTGTACAGGCTAATGACTGAGTTCACTTCCAGAATAATGAAGTGGCTGTTTTAATTTCCCCCGGGGAAGGCTCGGAACGTTTGGCTAAACATGCCAAGGCTGGTTGCAGCAAAAACGCTGCCTTTTCCACAAAAGTGTCTTGAATACTAAAATTTCTTTCATCAGACTGTAAGTTCTCCAGCCACACCAGTGAGATCCCTAAAGATGGGACATGTTTATACATAAACATAAACAACATAAACGTGTCCCATTTTTCTCCCTGTGTATACACATCACAGGAAAATAGGAGCCAAGGTGCATAGAGTTAGTTTTCTCTGTACCTAGAAGAGAGTGGCAAGGATTGGTGAACAGGAGGTAAAACATACTCATCAGTTCCTGGGAACATGACTACATTCAGCTTATCTCTGCTAAGACATTAAGAGAGTTGGGGAGAAAAGTACTATATTTAAAATTCAAAGATGCATTCTTGAAACCTACTTAGAAAGCACAAAGCATTGTTTACGCTTCTTAAAAATTCTGTATCTAACACACATGTGGCCTTCTTAACTTGAGCGCCTAAAAGGGCACTAAAGAGTCGCTTTTTCTGGATGGTTAACAACCTAAGTTTGCAGACCAAAATTAGAGAAAAAGGAGGGCTGCAA